>SNQJ01S0241791.1:0-13445 GCA_010110895.2 Picea sitchensis
TAGAAGTGATCACCATTGGTGTTGTATTCTCCCCTGAAGAAATCATTGCTTACAAATCTCTTTCAGGAATATTGAGACATTTTTGACTGGTCATATAAGGAGATTCCTGGCCTCGATCCTTCTATAGTCGAACATTGAATTGACACCTGGTTGGATGTTTCCCTTGTTCGTCAAAATCAACTCCCTCTCCACCCATCCAAAGTTGTAGCTGTCAAAGTCGAAATCGACAAGTTACATGACGCCAGGTTCATTTACCCCATTGCATACACTTCTTGGGTCTCTAACCCCATCCTTGTTAACAAAAAACAGGGAACTATTCACATATGCACAAAATTTCGCGATCTCAACCACGCTTTTTCCAAAGACAACTTCCCAACCCCTTTCATCGACTAAATCATCGATTATTGTGTAGGTCATTAGGCACTTTCCTTTATGGACGGGTTCTCCAGCTATAATCAAATTCAAATCCACCCAACAAATCAGTACAAAACTACTTTTACAACCCATTGGGGTACCTTTGCTTATCCCGTCATGATTTTTGGACTAAAAAACACCAGTGCTACATTTCAATGGGCCATGAAATAAATTTTCCATGATCTTGCTTGTATCATCATTTCTTATTTGGATGACCTCACTACTTGATCCAAAAAGAGAACCCAACATTTAGACAACTTATGCATTGTTTTCCAATGATGTCGCCAGTATAATATCCGCTTGAACCCCCTCAAGTGTGTCTTTTGTGTCATGGTCGGACACCTCCTTGGTTTCATTATATCCCAATACAGCATCATGGTGGAACCCCTCAAGTTACAATCTATCACAAAAATTCCACCACCTAGGAATTTACGCCAACTGCAGAGCCTATAAGGCAAAGCCAACTGTTTACGTCGCTTTGTTCCAGACTACGCTATTGTGCGCATGGTTTTCTCTACCAACTATGACGTGATATTCAATTTCGATGGAACTAACATGCTCAAACACCTTTTGATGATTTAAAAGTTACCCTATCCAATGCTCCTTTGGTTAGTCCCCCAGACTATGATCGCAATTACATCCTCTACTTATCATCCTCGACTGTATCAATTACAAGAGTCCTCATCCAATTAAGGGATGATGGGCATGAATATGTGATTTAATACATTAGTAAAAACCTTTTAGGGACACCCTTGATGTACATCATAATGAGAAACTTGCATTAGAAGTTATCCTCGCGGTCCAAAAAATGCGGCATTACATTTTTGTTCAAACTACCAAGGTTGTAGCAGATTCCAACCCGATGCAGTACTTTCTTCATCGTCGATAGATTAATGGAAAATTTTCCAGATGGATCATTATCCTCTAGGAATACGATCTAGAGCTATATACTCCTAAAAGAAAGAAATATCTTGTCCTAGCTAAACTCATTGTGGATTTTCCCTCAGACGCCAAAGCTTCCCCCATCAATGAGGATTTCCCCGATGAACAACTCTTCTTCATCCCCTTTGATGACCCCTGGTATGGATATCTCCTCATCTACATTTGTAAAGATAAGTTTGGGTCTCATCTCTCTCGATATGATCATCGACGAATTCACCACCAGGCCCCCCGATACCTCCTAATCTAATACATTCTCTATCGACGCGGGGTCAATACCATCCTTCGACAGTGTCTTACCATCGACGATGCTGACAGAGTCT
The DNA here is from genome assembly GCA_010110895.2 of Picea sitchensis. NCBI lineage: Eukaryota > Viridiplantae > Streptophyta > Pinopsida > Pinales > Pinaceae > Picea > Picea sitchensis. Next base: position 1,677 of record SNQJ01S0241791.1, read on the forward strand.
TGAATGATTTCCATAGCGCTGCTTGTGGTGGCCACCTCTCGGGTATGTCTACCGCCGAAAAAATCCTTCTCATAGGGTACTTCTGGGCCACTTTGTTTCATGACCACATCCATGTTGTCAAGTGATGCGGAAAATTCCATCTTTATGCAAACAAACCACGAGCTCCACCAACTCTTCTACACCCGTTCATCACAACTGACCCCTTCTATAAATAAGGCATAGAATTCATCAATTGCCAACATTCATCTAATAATGGACACAAGTACATTGTCGTGGTAGTATATTACTTTACCAAATGGGTCGAAGCCATGCCCACATTCAACAACACTGCTGACACAACGATGCATGTTTTCTTGAACCATATCATTACCCAGTTCAGAGTACCACAACAATTAGTTTTTGACCGTGGTAAATTTTTTGAGAATGTGATATTTGCAGAACTCTCCTCAAAATTGGGCTTCCCCCATGAGTTTTCCTCGCCATACTACCCTTATTCCAATAGGCAGGTCGAGGCTGTCAATAAAGTCCTCAAAACCATGCTACAATGTATCGTCAACAAAAATAATACCAACTAGCATCATATGTTGTTTTCCTCCTTATGGGCTTATCACATGACAATAAAAAATTCCACCATTTTTACACTGTTCCACCTCCTCCATGGGATCAAATTCACCCTCCCTATCGAGTGTGAAATCCATACATTACACACTTGTATAGAGATCTTACCTAACACTCCTCCAATGGAGCAGCACCTGCTGACCTTAGAGTCACTTGATGAATACTGTCGATCTTCATTACAACACAATGAGGTAGCTAAAAGATGGTCCAAAGCCACCTTCAACCTCCATGTCAACCTTTGGTCATTCAACGAAGGTGTTCTTGTGTTGGCCTATGATATCACCCATGAAACTCTAGGCCATGGGAAATTCGAGTCATTATGGCCTGGCCCCTTCATCATCCAACATTGCCTCACTAAATACACCTACATCTTGGCCTCTCCAGAAGGATACCCTCTCAAAGAACCCATCAACGAGTTGTAATTAAAGAATTTTTATGCCTGTGTGTAGCCCCACTGCCTTAGGTTTCTCTTTGTACACATTTGTAGAGTTTTTAGTCTTCTATGCTACCACCACTCCTGGTGTCTGACCTATCACCCTTGTTATTAAGATATGCATCATCCATCAACCTACCACATCGGTTACACTAATAGTTCCAGCCGCTGGACCCAAAATCTCTCTTTGGCCGCTTGGTCCATCTATACCCCCTCACATATCCTACTCCATTCCAGTGGCATATGTTTAGTCCTAACCACCAAAAACCAAGAAGAATATGACCTTGTCATTGGTCTCCTCACTGAGGCTAGTCACTGTCACATTCGTCACCTTAGCGTTCTATTAGATTCACAACTTGTCATCCTACAACTCAAAAACGTGTATCATGTTCACGATCCTTGCCTCTTTCTCAAATACATTCAAGTTATACTTCTATCTCGCAACTTTGATTCCATCACATTTACACATATTACAAGAAACCTAAATCAAGTAGCAGATCACATGGCTAACCTAGTATTAGATTATCATTTATCACATCAAACAACATCATATACACAACATCATAACTTTGTTAACAGATAGAATAGACATCATACATCATAAAAGACAAAACATAAAGACACACATGACCAATGTATCCATGATATATATATCATCAAAGTCATAAATGTTTACAAAAATAGATATACAAATTCTCGTAGGCTCATGAGGCCCCTCATCCCTATCAATACATACAAAATGGGTATCAACTAACCTCTACAAAATCGGTCTCCCAAGACTATACATACAAAAATTTGACACTCAAGATGCCCCCAAAGCTCCCCCCCAAGGTCCTCTGTCAACCAGAGGGGCCCCACCAGTTGGGGCCCTCCATATCTAGGAGACATTCGACCAATCATTGTTTCCCCTGCCACTGCTACTCTGTGGATCAATGTCTTCCACCTTGTTGGTACCCCCACACACTGGTCCAGGAGCTCCTCATCCTAGACATGGGCCCATATGCGCTCAATAACACCCTACAGGAATTGATCAAACCATCGATGCATATCCTCTAACATGGCCCTGATATCTCCCTATGGCTCTCTGGCTCGTTCTGCACGAATGTCATCTCGTCGATGCCTCTGCCCAACCCTGGGCTATGTGGGATCATGTCGAGATGTCTCCTCAATGACCTCTGCCTCTCTCACCTGGGGTCCAACATCTACAAAACAACAACATCTATAATGTTAGCATCCATATACATGTCAGATAAATACTATCTACAAAAATCACAACAAAATATAACCTCTCTTGTCCCAGCCCTTCGTAGGAGGTAACAACATGTCTGGATCTTTTTGGTAGTCCATACCAATGTATGGATATATCGGAATCACCTATGGCATATGAGGCCACACTCGAGCTACAATGGATGTGAAGTAGTGTCCACCCTCCCCTCCTCCATGTCGGCCCAACACATGTGCCCACCGCATCAAATGCGGCTCTCATCATCCTGTTGTCTCTAAAAAAATTCGCGGGTGCAATAGGGGCACCCTCTCCAAGAACCAGGCCACTAAAACAAACCTGAATGCAAAGTCACCAAAGTCAGCTTGTCGACACCGGTTGGGATGGGACATAATCTTGGTATGCATCAACACACCCCATGCACAAAGGTCCCCATCCAAAACTTCCTTTACCACCCTCAATTGACCACTAGTGATCGAATGTAAAGTCACCAGCCAGCTTGTCGACACTGGGTTCGATGGGATATAATCTTGTATGCATCAACACAATTCCATGCACAAAGGTCCCCATCCAAAACTTCCTTTACCACCCTCAATTGACCACTAGTGATCCACTGAAAATTCAAGGATCTATATATCCTTATCACCATGGACGCGATGCACTCAACCAATAATTCATCAATGGCCTCAATACGGGTGGCTGAACCTGACATAGAGTTCAACCTAGAAAAATGTCGAGCCACCATGGTCTCCACCTGATCCCACCCTGGCAAATGGGGATTGATTGCTAGGGCCCTCCCACAAAATGAGAGTCCCATCCAAAAATACACATCCTCTATCACAAAGAATGTCGTTTTGTCCCCTCACAATGAAGTATTGTAGATCAATGCTCCACATCCTAATAAGAAATTGGACTAGGTACTCCTGCGACTATATAAGGGGGAAATCAAAAAAATTGGGCAACCCGTACGCTGCCAAGTGTCTACGTACACCAACTTGTTCCCTCACAACCTCTCATAGTAACTCGCCCCATTCTCTCTCAACAGTAGACTCCATTATCGCAGAATTAGATTTTTCAAATCACCTGCATCCACCCATAAACATCTGATCAATCACATCATCCATAAAAAAGTCATAAAATATCAAAAAAATTTAACCCCTAAATATGTACATAATGTGCGACTTTTCCCCATCTAGTTGTGCATCAATGTGTGACTGTTCTTCACACATCCATGCACTTATGCACAACCATGTCTCTCGCAATTGCACACATGTGCACATTTGTCACTCGTACAGGCGCACATCCCATGCACACATGTCTGGCCTACCCAAGTGCCCACATTGACAACTGTCTCAAGGACAACCACACATTATGTGCACATTTCCTCACCACAGCCGCACACTCCTCAGTGCATGACTGTGAAGGAAAAACCCACATATAATGTGCAAGAACTTGAGTTATACTCATGCACATATGCGCGGGTATTCCCCCTTTGCCTACGGACTTGTGGGCTCCTACCCTTAAAACCCCTTGTACATCCCTTCAGAGGTCCCCTACCTACAAAATATCAAATTCACAAGGTACAGGATTATAGGGCCACTAACTTGTCTCTTGTTGATCTCAGATCGATAGCCTCACGCTCCTGCAATATTGAAATCACCTCACAACTCTCTCATCAGCTCAACAATAGTGACAATTACAAATGAGGTGGCATTGTGTGCCCACCATCCAGATATATCCCTTTTTCCCAACTTCCACACTCGGTTACAGGAGCCCAGATCCTATGTTTCCAGTTCCATCTTCAACCACGTGATCATGGTCCCACCATATACACATTCACATTCCCTGGTTATCATTTGCACTTGGCCTCAGAGGAGCATTTTTCTCACATCACATCCAATTACTCATGCTTATGTTCAAAATTATCAAAAAAACAGTTATATGTTTGATTATATTCAGATATTGTTCACATCGGGTATTTGGTTTTTGTGTGTGTACTTGTTGAACAAGATTCACAACCCCTTCAAGTATATACTCAACATTGCAATGTAATTATTCCCTCTGTAAATTAATTGCATATCTTAGTCACACCCTCTAACATTTACCTTAGGATCCCTACATTTGTCTCTGTAGTATCTTTACCTCTACCACTTTTTGATATTGTTATCCAATAACACTCTCCCACACATGAGTTGTCCTAATCATAGTCCCCTTCTAACTCTGACACTCATACTGATTTCACCTCCTCGGATTGGGAGTCCCGATAGTAATTGTCACTTTTGAGAATGAACCCTATACTTCTTCTCATCATATTTATAACCTTCCAGTAATGGACTCCTAGGTCATATCATCCTACACTTGGTTCTATTGACTACATCTATGTAGTTTCATTATCTCTCCATCTCATCCACCATAATTTTTCCCATTTGCCTTGTCCTCCATCCACTTACCCAATACAAAAACCCAACGCATGCCCCCACCCTCCACTAGTTATCTTTCATAAACTTTTTCCCTACCAAAGCCAAGCCATCTTTCATTGGGTCACCCATTTCTATATTTGTATACTCAACCCAAATTATTCTTTTATTTCTTTGGTAATTGTATAAATCCCTTTGTTTCCAACATACATAGTTTTTTTGTCATCATCCTTGATGACCTTCTTTTTAATTCAAAAAGAAATCTATGTCGCCTTTGGTTGGGGAATCCACCCTTTTTCATACATACATCATTAACAAACCCCGAGTATCCAAATTCCACAAAATTCCACCCATCTCCGGGAATTTTCCTACTTTGTTAGCTCCTGCATAAATTTTTAAACCTATATGTGTCGTCCCTCTCACACTAGATAAACTTTTACGGTTGTTGTCAATTCCCCTTCAAAATTCCCAACCAAGGGAAGTCTTGAGTCCCACAACATCTTCACTTCATTCATGTTCCTTTTGAGTACCTTATATCCTCTATTACCTGGATTTCAAGAAGCCATTTTCTTTCATGCCGCTGGGCCTCCCTTTCTATCATCTAATATCATCATAGTTTCTGTGAAGGGAAACAATATCTTTGACTACCTTTCAAATGAGGAGTCTTGGACGCCACAAAGAGAATCATCATTTATTTTTTATTCCATTGACCCCCATAACAATCGAATTCAAAAAAATATCATGTTGCATATTACTATGCACCTATTGCATATTTTCATACCAGCTGAAGACCTATGAATCTTGTTAGGCCATCAATGTCTACAAGTCATCGAAACTTATTATAGTCATCCTTTACTCACTTCAGAGCTCATTCACCATTCAACTTTCGCCTAACAAGTTATCAATCACCTCGAGGGAGCTGTAATTATCTACATCATCATACATCTCGCCATAATCAATACATTTGTTTCATGACATCTAGCATGGGGTATGCTCCACCCTCATTTTACACATATTTTATTTTTTCCTAGAGAAAGGTTTGTTTCTGACAATTTTCCCTCTCCCTCCGGTGGATCACTCTTTGAGGTTACCTTCACTCTCCCTTACAATGGCACTCTCAACAAAAAGAAGAATTGATGTATTTTGCCATACATATCTCTCCTATCCTCACACATTAGGGCCTATCACTAGAAAATCATCCTAAATATCTCCACACAATGTTTGAAGAAATACATCAATGCCAATCACAATTATTACACCTACAACACCAAAACCCATCAAAAGGCACAAAAATATAAACTTTGGTTAAAAATTGAAGTGCACAAATTCACAAAAGGGCCATGCAAGTGTTGTTGTGTTTTTGTTGACTTAACTAAGCATGCACATCTTGTTTAGCTAACTTAAAAAAGCATGCAGGTGTTGTGTTTTTACTCACCCAAGTAGTGAAACCAACACAACACCTAGGGATTCCCTACTTTAGTAGTTTAGTCCTAGATCAGGTGACCCAATCGCCATAGCTTGAGCAACGTGGTCTAAGGCTAGAGGTTTGTGGAAGGTATACACGTGCTAGCTATGGATATCAATTAAAATATAAGTATCAATTGTGTTAATGTCGCATGTTTTGTTTAAGTACATGTATGCTATTTATAAGAACTCCATGTATGTTTTAATTTTAATTCCACATGAATCTGTGTTGTAGTAGAGTGTTTATGTTCCAATAATATATATATATATATATATATATATATAAATGAAGAATATTTTCAAGTGATGTTCCCTAAAGGTAGTTGGGGGTGGCGTTGCAATGTGGTATATGAATTTCAACGTAGAAGAATTGTGGTAGCATTCCCCCTCCCTTGGATGGTGGGGAACGCTAAAACAAAGTTCCAACCATATGAACCATAAGAGTCGGAGGGAGGTGAGTTCCTCACTGATAGATGTGGGTGAAGAATTCTCTATTTTATTTCATTATTGATATAGCAAGTCAAAATAAATTGATCTTTGGTGATAGGTAATAATTAGTTGGATGTCGAAAACAACATCACAACCATACAACATCAAGTGACTTCAACAAGGAAAATATATCCTAATGTCCAAGTTTGATTTTAATAATTTTAGTGATCTTAGGTGGATATTTGTGGCCACACACCTTTTCGAATTTTCTCAAAATAGTTTTATAACAATTTTGGCACCAATGGCTTTAGTGCACATCTAGGGCCATTTTTGAGGGCCTAAATGCGTTTTTTGGATCGAGATTTTCAATGATATCTAAATGCATTATTTATCCCCAAAATGAATCTCCCTCGATGATACCTTCCAATGGGATATCATGCTCTAAAAATGGAGATCGTGCATGGCAAACGCTAATGCACCTCGAAGTTGAGGTATCAACTTACACATAGGGGCCCAAATGACTTTTGGTATTTCACCTCATAGGGTTAGGTATTTTTATGTCTAGGGTTTTGGAATCCCCGCTATTGTAAAAAGGCCTCTGTGAGCCTGTTTGTAATCATCTTCTTGTGGTGAAGGTGCTAGTAGTCTTCACATCTCTTCTAAGAGAGATGTTAGCACCATTCTAGCCAGCCTTTCAATTCTATAGTTTTATAGCCCTGAAATATTTCTTTTTTTAATAGAAATCATGTATTATTGTATATATGTGTTTATGGTTGCATATCCTGATACATTTCATATACAATTGATATCCCCGAGACCTCTCGTAGCATTTCTTTATTATATCTCTGGGCTCTCATCTCCGCCAAAAATAGTCCTGATCATTAAGTTTAGGATTTTATTTTGAGTCAAACATATAAAACATCCTCGTTGTATATGAATAGACCCTCATAGTGTCATTGTTACTTTAGAGAATTAGAGAGGATACCATAGGTACCTCCATATAACGTAATTTCTTTGGACACAACTAAGAAGTGTGGGAAGGTCATCTCCCAAATTGTGAAAATTTTCCCCTTTCTGTTTCTAGCAGGAACGTAGTTGGTCGACTTCCACATCCATGGCCTCTGCAAAAGGTTTCTCTTCACAGTGAAAGTAAGTGCTCAAATTTTTGGAAGAATACCAATACATATTCACCTTATCTACTAGGGTTCCTTTGCATTATCGTGCCAAGCATTCAACCAATATGACCTGTAGGATTCTACCAATGTCTTGTATATCAATGTTTACTTCCTGGGAAAATGAAGAAATTGGCGCAATTCAATATATCAAAAAATGGTAATATTTGATAACCCTTTTCCAAAACCCACCACCAGCCCACCCAACACCAACGAGCTTCTAAAAAATCATCACATTCAGGAACTAGTATCCAATCCATGAATTGATCACCTTCTCAACCATCCTCCGTAGCTGGAAATAATTGAGTAAGATTGATCTAAAGTACAATTTCCACCAAGTACCAATAGAATTGATTGATGTATGGAAGACTTATTTCAAGTCCAAAGAAGGTATTTTCAAGTAGTTGGTCATGCCATTTGGTTTGATGAATGCCCCAACAAATTTAATGAGGTTTATTTCTGAAGGCTTATGTCCTTTCACTAATTTCTTTGTTGTTGTATATCTATATGAATTCCTAATATTCAAGAAGATTTGGGTAGAAGACTTGCAACATATTTAGTAGGTTGTTGATTTATGGCTTGACCTAGGTTCTAATCCACAGGGTTACCAGCAACCCTTTGACCATCGACCTTTTGGAGACTAGAAGGAAACATAGTCCATAGAGTGCATTACGCAGTCTCACCCAATATAGATTCAAGTGGGTGGTCAAGAAACCTCAAGTGTCTACAACCATTGGATTGGATGTGATTCTCTCTCATGTGCATTATATCTACTCAACGACTATCCCTCAAATACCCATTTATTATGATAACCCTATCTGGATATTAGTTCTGACCAGTGACACAAATATTCCAACAGAACTTTATTAACCATTATAACAACATATACCCAATGACATATATACATTTACTGCAACATAAGATTCGGGATCTGAATACTAACTATGACATTTATCCATTTAGTGTTGTTCTACATATTTCATTAATGCTTTTATCCTAGTTTCCTCAATATATTTTTTACTTATTTTAATATAGCCCATTAGGAAATTTATAGAGTCCCGCCTTCTGTGTACTCATGGTTCACCCTCCTGACATATCTCACAAAGCATGATTCACTTTTAGCTCTTTTATTAATCTTTCTACAAAATCTAGTTCTGCATACCATACATTTCTTCCTCCATTACACAAAATCTCCACAGATCGCAATAGTTCTCACTAAACTAGAAAAAATCTTGAACATGAATAAATTAACAACAAAAATCTAGAACATAGAGGGGTGGTAGGTGCGGGGAGGGAGGTCATCTATGATTTTGAGGGAAATAAGATAATCGATTATTCTCGGTCTTGGAAAAACAAACAACAAAGAAAAAAAAAATTCTAGCAAATTACATGGGATTCCAAGACGCTTCAAGATCGCATACACATACGTGCTCTAATAGTCTTAATGCATTTCAAATTGTCATCAAATAATTGAGAGGGATATCCAATTCAACAATAGCTCCGCTCAAAATCATATCAAAAGTTATAAATTCTCTAAAGAAAATATTTGTGTGTCTCAGTTTTTTCCACGTTCTCCGAAAACAAAATACAGAGGCTGACAAAATGGCCAAAGAGGCTAAAATCCTAGAATAGAGTAACCTCCTCAGCAATAAAATCCTTTCCAATGTTTGGCTTCCCCAATCATTTAAGTTCCTTAGTCCCCATTTCACTTGTAGGAACTAACTAATGCCACTCCCAAATTTCCACCCACCTCCTCCTCCCCACTCACCTCTCTATATTTCCAGGTTCACACCTACTTCAACATCCCACATAACTCTCCACTTACTCACCCACACCTTCGGTACTGATCCCCTCCCCCTTTTAGTCTTGTCCTCTTCACCTCCTAGCATGCGTGAACACGTGCAGCCTTAATTTCCACATGCCATGCACCTTCGGCCCCATATGACACCTCTATCACCTTTCACTCCGAATATAAACTCTTCCCTCTGCATATTCATTTGTGTAATTTCCCTCGCGAAAACCAATGGCTCCATCTCTATTCTTTTCTCCTGGACTACTGCTCGATGGAAATCATGAGCTCTTTTATAATGGTCTCTCCTGTAGGTCTTCCTCCATCATCCACTCTCTTTCATATTCACTTTCTCCCTTTGCACTGAGCCTTCTATCCCATTATTTTTCTTCCTGTCTGTGTTTGCTCCTGACATCTTATCAGCATGTGCCAAAGCACTACAATCAGACAAGATCCTTGCTCCTGTCTAGCCTATGCATTGGACGAAATTCGAGGAAAATTTCAAGAATTATAGGAAGAGTGAAGGTGAATTGAAGGCTGGTTGGAAACTCAACACAGACAGTGGCAGCAAGAAATCCATTCAATTCAAGAAAACGCGGTCAAGATGCAATGCCAAATGAAAAGAATGGAATTCGTACATAATCAAGAATTAGCCATTTCCATGAGAGGCATAAACCGCAACACATGACATATTGAAGAGTTAAATTAGTGGCCTACCAATCCTCAGAACCCTCGATTCTCAAATGGTACAGACAAATCTTGGATCCCTTCCACCTCCCACTTGGTGGCCAATAGTAATCAACACATCTCAATTCCCCCAGGATTCATGGACCTAGCCTAGGATGGAGTAGCTCAAGTGCAGCAGCATGAAGACGTAACGCAAGCTGAAGAAAATAGATCTCCATAGCAAGATGAAGCTGGCCCCTCCCACTCCAAATCAAGGCTTATATGAAGTGTAAATATAAAATTTTCCTTCACAGTTTTGTAGCCATTTTTACATAGAAACTATGTAGTGTCTACAACATAAAGACACCGTTTACTTCTTCTTTCGGCAAGAAATATTGTAATGTCAACATAAGTTGGACGATAGAGCTGAATCGCATATCTACTCTTTTGTACGATCACCTTTGATAAATATATAAATAACCGTTTCTATTAAAAAAAAACAAAATCTAGAATGCAGAACAAAATTGGGAAATTTCCCACACTTTCACAGTCCTAATACATTCTACTAATACTAAAATGGGACAAAGCCCTACAAAAAACCCTAACCCTAGGTGGATTACGTTTGTCCACTTTCCAACTGATCAATCTTGGTTGGTCCACGATCCAACCGTTTCTCCAAGTCGGTGCTTGTCCACATTCCAATTGTTCTACCACAATTTGTCCACTTTGTAAATGTTCTTCCTCGGTGTTGGTTTTCCTTTGTTTTCGACGTGCTCCCCATTTTCCAACAATTCCTTATATTTTCTAATTTCTTCTTTCATTTATTCAGAACGTCATTGATTTTATCCCAAAATTGGCATGTTCCAACATGCCCCCAAAAATGACATTGTGACTCATCCCGGAAATACCACCACTCATGCATCTTTCTACCCCGTATGTTGTTTCATACATCTCTATTTCTTGTTGGCATTGACCCTAATCCTAGTTGCTCTTTTCCACCATGGCTTATACCATCTACGCAGTGACTCGAGGTTTTGATATTTCTCCCCCCTCCAAGCCTATATGTTCCACTTTTGATTTTTATTTATTGATCTCCATGACCAACTGCTCAACCTTTTCTTCCAAAGGCTCCAACTGAGACTGCCTTGCAATCTTATCTGCCTACAATGCCTTTTCTTCTGAATGTAGATTTTTCATTTCTGCAATTGTCTTAATTTTTTCAGGAAGTGACATTCTCTTCTGTCTCTATTTAAAGTCTTTCATTTCTACATTGACCCTATCCTCCTTTCCTTGCACCTCCTGCAAGCTTCCATCTTCTTGTAATTGTGTCCATAGTTGGGCACTTTTCTCCAACCTCTTTGTCATATTTTGTATAGCCTGCACTATATTCTCCGCATATGTTTTTGTGTCTTGATATCGCTACACACTTACTTATGGAGGAGTAGTGGGTACTGCATACTCCTCCAACTCCTTTATTGGGTTCTTATAGTGCTCCAATGTATGAGCTATTTTCTTCATATTTTCCTATGATGATACTTACTTTGATCCTACGATGTTCA
>SNQJ01S0241794.1:0-13445 GCA_010110895.2 Picea sitchensis
ACATTGTTTCGTATCAATAAAGGTATTGTTTTGGTGTTGTGGTTCCATATATTATGTTGTTCCGCTGTTATATTTTTGTTCTTTGTTGTTATTTCGTTGGCATTCACTGCAGTATTTATATTTTATGCTATTATAATAGATATTGCGCCTAATAGTTGTTAAGGCCCAAATACAGCTTGTTGAATTGGCTGTCATTGTTGGTAGCTCCTATTGATATCTACGAGACATTGGTGTCCATTGAAGATGCATCATTGTTCTGAGCTTCTTCATATATATTCCATTATTCTTCCTCAGGTACCTTTTATATATCCTCATTTATTTCTTTCTGCATTACTTATGTTGTTTCTACCGCTTCTACTATAGATTTTTCAATTGTTTCCTTTTGTCAGCTTCTTTCTCAGAAGTTGCATTTGCCTCTGCTTTTGTTTTAGCTACTTCCACAACTATTGTTGCTACTACTACAACAAATTTTTCCTTAGTTTTAGCTTCATCATTTTTCCTTTTCTTCTCTACAACATATGTTTTCTTCTTGTGGGTCTTTTCTTTCTTCCTCCTCCTATTTTCTGTCGCTATCACTTCTTCTTCTTCCACTGATCAAAAATGAGGGGATGTGGTTGTGGAAGATGTTTTTATTGATGCCTCTTCTTTTTCTTTCTTTATGGCTTCCTCATGGTCTCTTTGTTCATACATGATCCTCCCTAGGGGCTTTCCTTGTCTCTTGGAAATGACCTCATCATATTTCCTAGTGTCGCAATGAACTTCCTCTTCCTCCTATGTGGCCGAAGTGTATTCCCATGGGACACCAAGATTATTAAAGTGTTCTTGAACAACTTTATTTAGGTCATTCCTTTTCATTCTCTCTTCTCCTAAATTATACAAAAGTAACAACACATCAACTTTGTCTTGTGCCTGCATGGTGTTTGTGAATGAGTAAAAGCCAACCCACAATAGGATCAGGGCCAATCAAAGAAGAAGATGTGGGGATTTACTGGCTCCATATATTCTCATGTACGTTCCATGCTCCATAAAGTACTAGTCCCCTATCCTTTTGATCACTACAAGCACCTTGTCTATCATACATGGGGTTAGCGCACAAAAGATGAATTTGTATAATGGTGCGAAGAAGTTTTCGCATATTTTGTGGTACTATGTCATATACTTGTGCTCCCAAATCACTTTGCAATAAATATGGATTGATGAGACTATCGGCTACCAGGACCAACCCATTTTTGGGTATTTATGGGTGACAAACATGATGTCTAGTAAGTATGAAGACATGCAGAAATACGGAAATGTTTCGGGCTAGGATTCCTTAACCATTGTGATAGCCTATATTAGAGTTTCTGATAAAATGTTAGCCCAGTCAAACGTAGATCTTGCGTCCACACTGTAAAAGATCAATGACATTAAGGATAGGGTAAATGTAGAGGCATCTGGTTATTCGTATAATTTTCTCAGCATGGCTAACAAGTATTGATAGGGTGTTCTCAATGTTGTGGTGGGATACTCTTTGGAAGGCCTATGCTTAAAAGACTTGTCTGGATTATACCATATTTTGAATAAGTCTTTAGCTTTGTGTTTAAACACGTTGAGGAGTTCTTCATCCAGTTTTCAAGTTCGTTTCTCCAAGTGATAGCATTTTTCTAGGTCGACTAGCCAAAACGAGGCTATGGGTTCTCCTCTCGCATTAAGAATATATATGTTCCCCAAGTCCACATATTTGAGGATCCATGCAGTTTTGTCTGCACAAGGGAGTAGTGTTGCATGAGTTGCCACCATGTGTATTCATGATCTCCAGATGTTTTTAAAGATCTTCGGTTCCTCATGATCAACAGTTTCAACTAGGAAAGTTTGTCTTTTGAACATTTGATAGACTTTTCCCTACTTGAGCGAGTCTCCTCCCTTTTCCAGGAGTCATGATGTGTCATCATAAACTACTCTTGGGATGCTAGTTTCATCTTCTTGTTGGATGCCACTCTCAGAGGATTATGTGGTAGGTTATTTTTTTGTCACCTTCTTCTGTGGAGACATTTCTGAATCTACACGCATAAATGAAATTATCCCAAAAACAAAACCCGGGAAATAAAAATAAACATGATCAGATCAAGAGCTATAAATATGTGCATAGAAAATAAATTGGTTTAATTTGTCCACATGTTAAGTTACCTGAAAAGTCACTTGTATCAATTTTGGGTGGGAGATCATCATCCAAAGATGACAGAATGATCATAGACATTATCGAATTTTAAGCCTCAATGGGAAGGAGTTTGAAAAATCTTGATCGGTTTATTAAATGGTATATTGGATAATGGAGAATAATTTGAGATTGAAGCAGTTCATGGGAACTGCTCCAGTGTGTACCGACACAGTTCTTCTCAAACCCTCTAATGGATATCTGGGCAGTTTATGTAAAATCCTCTGGTGAAACCAGAGGAAATCACCTGAAGTAATCTAGTGAGATTGATGATGGTTCATTTAAGTCTTTCGGTGAGGTCGGAGGTCATATTTCCAACACCTTCAATTATAACCGATGATGGTCATGGTAAATTCTCCATTGAAAGATGACATCAATATCAAAAAGGGATCTGGATGGACCAGAAGTGATTGTGAGAAGTCCATAAGTTTCCACCGATGAAGATTATTTTAGACCCTCTGGTAAATACCGATGAAAATAATATTAAGTGTTTTGGTAACACCTGAGGAGATCACACAAATTTTCCTCGTAGCTACTACAAGTGATCTTGTAAAGGGAACCAGTTACCATTGACGTCAATTGTGTTAACTCCTTCGGTTAAGACTAGAGGAGATTGTTGAGATCATTTCCTGCTTCCAAAATTCCCTTCCTCTTTCTTTTTTCCCGACTTCTTTTTTCCATTTCTTTTCCCTCTTCTATACTTTCCATTTTTTCCCTTTAACTTTCTTCCCTTCTTCTATCCCTTTCTAGTTACCATATTTAGTCATATTTCAGAAATCGACGGGTTCGTGGGTAGGTGGGTTCACGAGCCTTCATCCCCATCCATTTTCCTATGTCACTAGTTCAATCGACCGCCTTGTTGTATTATACTTAGCCTCTCTTTTTTTAACTTCACGGGTTCGTGGAGTCGAGCTTTCATCCTCCAAATTTTGCAATCTCCACTTTGCACCCAAAATTCCATGATCCTCATTTTAACCATCAGACTTGTCGCAGGTCTTGAGTTCCTAAAATCATTTTATTTATCCTGCATGCAAGTCTTACCAACCTCTTTTCTACACTTTAACTTATTTTTTATCATACACAACCGCAGGTTGGAGGGTTCTCAAGTTGGTGGGTTCATGAAAAACTTCATATTCAAAACTACTCTCGTTCGTCCCCACCATTCTCGTTTTTTTTCCAATATGCATTCAATGTTGTTTAATGCTAACAAATAATTATGCAAGCTTTGAAGAGATTGTCATTTATGGCGAAAGACTCGAGGAGATTATTCATTAAATTGCATTAATTCGCCACTTTCCAAAAGAATTATATTATTTTCATCTCTTTGAAATGATTTATTTCAAGTTATTATTCAGTTGACAAATACTCTCATCAACCTAATGGCAGCAGTAGCTAGACAACAATTTTGTGGAGATACCTTGAATATTTTTGGTCGTGAAGACCAGAACTTTCAGTGGTCCAGAGCATATTATATTACTAATCTCCTCCTGCACAAAAAGACGTAATATGGCCATCCGAAATTTCTCACCCAGGGTGTGTTCTTGAGGTATTTGACTGCAAAGAACTTGTTGCATGGAGCATTGAGAAGTACATGTCGAGCTAGAGAATTATACAACTCTAAGATCATTCCCCCATTTCCCTTTCACCGCAAGTTTTTCACAAGATGTTGAATCTCCCATAACAAACACTTACCTTCAAAGGAGAAAACTACAGAGATTTTCTGAAAAAAAAATAACAATGGCCTGGATCTCCTTCTTGAATATTTGGAGAATCCTGCAACTATTCTAGAAGACATAACCAAGATCCAGGTCGATTCTTTTAAAAACCCCTTTAGAGAGATTGTGTGGTCGTTCACCAGGTTGATAGGTCAGAAAATATATGTTACCATTTCTCGCATGATTCTATATATTTTATATTTTACAGTAAAATAATGTGTTATCTTTGACTAGGGAAAATTGATTGCCATCGAAATTTCATCCCAGTTATCACACTACAAAAGGGACAAAAAATTCTTTATGGATTCCTATTTGGTATTTTCTATAGTTTATTGTTGTCAATTTCCAAACTTGACTATAAGTAAGAGGGTGAACTGTGAAATAGATCCAGTTACCTTATGGTATCAGGCATTGTGGAGACACAAGACTTCTCTATATTTTTATGAAGTTTACAATGATTTTGTCTCAGTCTTAAAAGGGTTGTTGTTTGGTAAAAATACCCTCGGGATATCTGACCATGCAAACAAATTCTTGCAGAAAAAGGGAATGATAGAACACATGGAAAATTACAATGTCATCAGGGTATTTTCGGTCCAAAGAAAATCCCTCTTTTCTTCCATATCATATATCTGACAAATTGTTTATTACAGAAGTGGCAAGGAAATACAACTTATGGCTACATTTTTTCCATGAAAAAAGGAAAAAACAATTCATTCCCTTGTTGTGGAAGATTGGAGATTTCATTTTCAAAAACATAAATAAAATTGACGATTTTGCAATCCATTTCAATGACGTGAGCTTAAAATATGCTGACACGATCAATGGCTTTGATCCTAACAAAATCTTTGTGTAACACATGCTTTCGGTAGGATTCGGTAACTCATTCATCCACACAACCTTGACTGAAGAAGAAGAAGAAGAAGGTAACAACCAGAGTACTCATGTACATGACGTTGGTGACCTAGAAACAATACTAAGCACTAAGGAGTTGTATAAGAAAAAAGCAAAGGGTCTAAGTGAAAGGAGTGCCCAGTCTCCAATTGTTACTCCAAAACTATCGCATCCCAGAGCAATGCACCAATGGATCACCCAGTTAGAAATATTGCCAACAGTAGTTCAAGCGGTGGAGGAGAAAAGAATCCCCCCCCACAGGAAAATTGAGAATTTTCATAATTTTCCTGTAAGAAAGAAAAGAAAAAATTTAATATAAGAAGAAGAGAATGTCACTAATAACAGAAGCATGGGAGGTTTCGAAAAATATTGTTTCTTTTGGATCAAGAGCACATGCCTTGCATGAATATCTGCAAGTTGATCTAAAGAACGAAGAAGATTTCTACATTGATGTTGTATTACCATTTGGAATTAAATTCTTGAACATGACGGAACTGAGAAGAAGAGAGGAGGATATTCCTTTACCAAGGTGAATAAAACAGTTAAATGTTTGTTGGAAGGAAAAGATTAAAAATTTGAGTAACATTTTTCAAGCATGCAGCGAAGCCATACTAAAAAGAGAAGAATTTTTCAAGAGACTCATGGAGATAGATCTAGCAGGAGGTACTAACGAGGTACAAGACCCTAAATTAATTCTCAACTCAATGTTTCTAACAAAGCAACAATTTGACGAATAGGTTGAGATATTCAAAGGGTTATCAATTGAAAAATTTTATGGCATACTAGAATATAATGAAGATGAAATAGACAATTGGCTAGTTAATTATTCTATGAAAAATCAAGATGTTGAGGAAGCAGTACATGGTATTTCTCTTAAATTAAGATACTTGGAAGCTGAATTATTCAACATTAAAATCCGGCATGAAATAAACATCGCACCAATGAAAAGTTATATTGAAGATTGGGTCAGAAAGGCAATCGAAAAAATAACCAAAGAAGGGAAAGAAACAGTTGATATGGTTCCTATAACTATCAATGAAGACAATAAAAGGACAGTAGAAATAAAGTCAAAAGACACAAGATACCATCATAGTAAGTTCATACTGATCATATCTTGCTTTCTTTATCATTTTTTCATCCAGTTACTTTTCTTCTTTGACTAGAAAGTTTTAACTAAAATCTGATAACTTCTCCATGTCTTCTTTCTAGGTATTTCTACTCTGTCATCGCCAACCATCCTCCTTCTACAGCTTACTTATTGTTCATATTTTATTTATGTTATGTGGGATCCGCAATCCCAGTCCTAAGGACAAACGCATTTAGATTTCAAGGATTTGTAACAGACTATTTATTTTTCAGAAATCCCAGGAGAACTATTTTAGGATCAGTTTTGAATGTACTTTGTAACTCTGAGTTTTGAGTCTAAATTATTTGAGATTGATCTATCATTATATTTATTTGATATCCCCATGTTTTTACTCTATTAAAGTTCTCTTATGCATGCAGACCATATTCTTTTATTTTATGTGATTAGAAATATTTAGTTGAACTATGATGGATGTGAGGAAATTTTGTTTATCTTTTTCAAGTGTATGAAGTGTGCAGTTCCTGGACATTTCTCAGGAACTCTCTTTAAAAAACAAAACATTTTCTTTCTTGTTATTTTTTCTTGCAATATTTATATTTCTTTGATTATCACGACAGACTTCTGCAAAGTCCTATATATGGTTTAGCATCTTTTGAAAAATACTGGGGAATGAATTGAAATTTGAAATTTGGTTTAGCATCTTTTGAAAAATACATGACTTTTCCCTAGTCTGATCAGCCCCACCTGGAAATTGGATTGAATAATCAACGAAGCATATTACATCAGCTATATAATATGGTAATAACGACAGCTGAGACCCAATAATAATTGGAAATTTCTTGGCAGACATTGGTCCAAGAAGAAGAAAGAGAAATCCTTCGAAGATAAAGGAAAGACGAGCAACAAGACCGAAGGAACAAAACTCCAGCTAAAGCAGCACAAAGATAAGGTCAGGATTGAAGATGGATGAAGACAAGGGACCCATTACTAGAAGTAAAAGAAAGCAACTTTGTATTCTAATAAGTGGAAAAATAGTAAAACCGTAATAGGTACACCCCCATCTCGCAAAACGCTCTCTGCAACCGTCACGGATGGATATTGATGGGTTGCGCGGTGAGCAGGTGTGTGTGAAGCCCTTTCGGTATTCTGGTTTTTGTGGCTAGGGTTTAACCCTGGACGCCCCCTTTTTTGACAGTGCTCACCCTGTTTAACCCTAGAGGCTCTGTCTTCTATCGGAGATCTTGGCCTTTCTCTTCCAGGTTTCAGTTTTTCCCTTCCTTCTGGTGGGTCGATGGGGTGTTCATCTAAGGGATCTACCCCTACTATGGATGCCCTCCAGGGAAGCTCATTCCGGGTCGTTGTCAAGAGGAACTTAAAACCCTCGTTAAGATTGGTGCATGAGTCTCCAGCAACTACCATATCTTTGAAGAAAGACGCTATCTCTAAATTAGACTGTCTTAGCTCCACGGCACTCATCTGTCATTTTAATGGCCTCTGGCCTCGGCTTGTCGATCTTCATGATTGGATTTCAAGATCCTGGGCGCCAGATCTGAAAGGTGATGTCTTCATTCACCCTTATGCTCGAGGTTTTTTCATTACTGAGTTTGATCTTAAAGAATATGGAGATTTTATCTTTATCTCTGGCCCCTAGTTCTGGGATAGTTATGGTTTATGCTTGAAACCATGGACTCCTTATTTTGACCCTTCAAAAGACTCGTTGTCTTCAGCCCCTATTTGGTTTCGACTCCCAAACTTGCCCCTGCATCTTTGGGGCCTCTCTTCTCTCCACTCCATCAGGAATGCTTTAGGCAGGTTCCATTACAGATGCCCTGAAACAGAAAAATACAACATTTGCACGTATGATAGGATCTGTGTAGAAATGGATTTCAGCAAAGGGTTTCCGGCTGAAATCAATCTAACAGAAGATAATTACTCTTGGACGCAAAATCTGGATTATGAAAAAATAGCTTTACGATGCCGAGCGTGTTTTTCCACGGGATATTTGGCAGCCCAATGTCCCAGGGGCCCTGCGAAAGCCCGGAAACAAAGAAAATCAACTTGGTGGGTTGGATCCCACATTGATCATTAACTAATATCCAAGGATGTTTCTTCATCTGATGACACTCCCATGGATGGGATCAAGGATGCTCAAGCTAGCTCTGCTCCCTCCATTGGGGACTCTCCAAATCCAATCCCTGCTTTGGATGGCTCAAAATATGAAATAGAGGAACTCAATAGCACTTCAGAGATCGTCAAACATCTCGAAAGGAAGCTAGAAACACCTCGGAAGCTCGCAAAAAAAGAGGCTTTGGATTCTCCAGATTCGAGCAAAGTTAGGCAAGATTTCCCCAACTTCATCCCTTTAAAAAGTTGGGTAGATGAGGTTATCAAAACTGAATCATTAGTGTTTCAAGATAAGGTAGTTGAGAGTATGGTTCAGGAAAAGTAGGAAGATCCACTTCAAGACAATCCAGAAATCATAGACACCTCAAATACAAATGGGTCGATCGAAGTTGGAAAGAAGAAAAATACACATACACCCTCTCAACCAATGGTCACACGAAGCCAGGCTCGCAAGTCAGATAAAAAGATGAGCACTTCCCCAACAAGATAATTTAAGAATATAAGATTAGATCTCACCAGTAGAATCAGTGAAAAACTCCTTGTAGTCAGCCTTTGATGAAAATTGTGTAGTTGGTCTCATGTACCAACACCCTCTTTTGTACTTAGCGACCTCGGTCGTGCCTTTTATATATAAAAAAATTTCAATTTTTGTTAAAAAATAAAAAAAGTGGAAAACATATTCCTGAAACATCTCTAAACATGGCCGAAAGAAATGAAGAACCACGAAGAGAACCTCATGAGGAGAGACAAGGAGGTGGAGGAGGTGGTGGAAGAAATCAAGAAAACCTAAGATTAAAAAACTGAAGAAGAGTAAGAGATTCCCCTTTAAATATTCGAGGTCAGTAACATGACCTCCCTGTTCTCCCTAAGGGTACCTTGAAGGAATTTTCTGGAGATAGAACAATTGATGCCAAAAGACACCTTAACTTATTTCTTGATGTTTGTGATTTTCATCGTGTTAAATATGACGATGTGATGGTAAGGTTATTTCTTCCAACCTTATCAGTAAGAGCTTATGAATGGTATACGACATTACCCAGTAGGTCCATTGTCTTGTTTAATGACGACGAAGCCATGTTCCTGACTGTGTTCTCCCCTCCATTTTCATATCATACCCTTTTCATCGATTTCACCCAGATTGGTTTGAGGAAAAATGAGAAAATACATATTTTAATCTCAGGATAAATAAAACTTTGAGTAAAATTCCAGAAGATAAAAGACCTAATGACCCATTCATACTCGGTTTTTATAAGAATTTAATGCCCCCAAATGTGAAATATGCTATCATAACATCCCAGATGAATATCTTGGAGGAAGCAATAATTAAATCCACTAAGATGGAAGAAATTATGATTGACACGGGTGTCGACATTATCCTGGGAAAAGTACAAAGGAGGCAATTGGGAGGCTTAAGTATTGGTAATAAAGGAGCCTCTAGCTCAAGAAATAACGAATAATCGAAGCCACGACCAACCCAAAATCAAACAATTGGAGGAGTATTTTTCAAGGGGACCATACCATATGTGAAGGTAGAACATGTTGTGGTACAAGAAACCAAGAAAAGAATTGAAATTGCACAAATGATTAGAACCATCAGGAAAATGTAGAATGAGATAACCAAATTAAGAATGGGGGACAATTATGTAGCAAATCTAAGAATTCTGATCCAAGAGAAAAGAAGGAACCCTCCTCAAGAAAACAGAGTGAGGTTTGAAAACACTAATAATATACAAAGGCCAAGGGTTCCCAATCAACCAATCCCTAATGCAGTTGTTCTAGATGATGTATATGATGAGAAAATGGTTGAGAAAGGGAACTATTGTTTACCTGATGAAATTTTTTAAACTGTACAAATGGACGGATGTGAGACGTCCATGTATATATTTGAGGAAGGTGACAATGACCCTAACTCATAAGAAAATGTTGCCCAAACAAGAGTGTTTGCAAATAAATCCAAGAATAAAAATGATTTTGAAAGAGAAAACGAAAAATATAAAGAAAAAATGAATGAGAAAAAGGCAAATGAGAATGTGACGGATAGCGTTGGAAGCAAGAAGCAACACCTGATGTCAAACCCCACCCAGATGAAATACAATGTCATAGAGGACTTGAGTAAACTAAGGATAACTCTTCCTTTTATAGAAGTGGTGAAGATTCCTCAAAAAAAGGAAAACATTTTGAGATTATTGGATGATCCGTCTGAAAAATGGAAGTTGTTGTTACAAGTCTGAAACAAATCTAGAAAAAATCAATTGTTAAGTTGAGAGTTGAAATCCCGCCCTTTCATATTTCAATTGAAAATCATGATGTTGCTCTTCATAATTGTTTAGTCGATACTGGCGGGACCAATAATATTATGCCACTAGCGGTCATTGAGGCATTGGGCATGAACTACACCAAATATTATGAGACTGGTGAATGTATATATGCAATCGATTCCAGACAAGTGCCAGCTTATGGTGAAATTACAGACTTTTATGCTTGGATCACGGTAGCTCCCCATATTATTACAGTTTTCAATATTATTGTGGTAGACCTCCCTCTTGCATATGAAGTTGTTTTAGGAAGAGATTGGTCGTCTATAGTCAGAGGATACATAATGAATGATGGAAGTTGCATGATGCTTCCAGACAAAGAAGGAGCAATGATTAAGGTTCCTCGTGAACCCAGGAAACCCTTATCTTTCAAAAAGAAGGATAATGAATTAATGGAATATTATATAGACTTTGGGATTGGAAACTATGTTATCCTAGACATGGAACAGATTGAAAGCCTGGAGAAAATTCAAGGTATGGAGAATCAAGAACATTTGTTTGAATGTTATTGGAGGATGTCATTCGATGGCGCTTGCTCAAGTTTTGGGAGTGGAGTTGGAATTGTACTTGTAAGTCCAGGAAAGATTGTGCATCCACATGGTATCAAACTTGAATTTGCATGTACCAATAATGAGCCAGAATATGAAGCTTTGATTCAGGGAATGATTCTTGCACAAGAATTGAATATAGAACATCTAATTGTGACTGGCGACTCCGAGTTGGTAATAAATCAAGTCACCCAGAGGTATAAAATCAAAAAGGAAAGACTCAAATTATATTTCAAAAGAGTTAATGAATTGATGGAAGCCTTCAGTTCTTTCAACATCTCTTTCATCCCAAGGGATAAGAATCAGAAGGCAAATTCATTGGCTCTGGCGGCCTCATTGTCAAACCCAGATGATGTTCAAAGAAAAACATATTTTCAAGTAGAAAGAGTATTCCAACCTTCTGTACCTGATAACCAAGAATATTTACAAGTATTTGAGAATGATAAAGAATTGGAAAAAAAAATGTTGACAGTGATGATGATGAAGAAAATCACATATATGTTGTCCCGAACGATTATATTCAATCTGAGTCTCTTTTTACAAGAGACAATCACACTAAGAATCTCTTGGAAGAAATTTCACTCTGAAAGGTCCAAGAAACAAGATAAATAAATATTGGAACTGGCAGTTCCCTAAAATATGTCAGCTTGGGAGTTGATTGCACAATTGAAGAAGTTGATCAATAGGTTGCATTATTTAAAGAATATATTGATGTGTTCACATGGAGTTATGATGATTTGAAGGCTTATAATAAAACAATATTTCAACATATTATTCCCTTGAGAGAAGGGGCAAAGTCGGTCAAGAAAAAGATAAGGATGATAAACCCCAAATTAAAACCTCTGGTAAAGGTTGAATTCGAGAAATTAAAGAAGGTTGTAATAATATACCCCATTAGACATTTTGATTATATTTCAAATCCTGTGATAGTAAGAAAGAATACCAGGGAGATTCGAGTGTGTTTAGATTTCAGGGATCTTAACGAATCAAGTATAAAGGATAATTATCATTTACCTAACATGTAGTTTCTTCTCTAGCAAGTCATGGGATCAGACTGCATGTCCATGTTAGATGATTTTTATGGGTATAATCAAGTCTTGGTTACTAAGGAAGACAGAGAAAAGATAGCATTCGTAAAACCTTGGGAGATATATGCATATGCTAGGATGCACTTTGGTTTGAAGAATGAAGGAGCTACATTTTAGAGGGCCATGGATCATGCTTTTAAGGGGTTGATAGGAAAATTCATGAAGGATTATCAAGATGACTTAACAGTACATTCAAAAACAAGGAGTGATCGCATTCATCACCTGAGGAACGTTTTTTATAGGTGTAGACTATATGGTGTTTCCTTAAATCCAAAGAAATGTTTATTCATTGTAACTCAAGGAAAATTGTTAGGTCATATTGTATGCAAGGAAGGAATCTATATAGATCCCAAAAGATTTAAAGCTATAAATGAACTTAAACCCCCAACATCTAAGAAAGGAGTTCAAGCATTTTTTGGTAAGATCAAATTTGTACGAAGATTTGTCCCTAACTGTGCAAGTATTTTGAAACCGGTCAATTTATTGTTGAAAATGGACCAAAGGTTTGAATGGACAGTGGATACACAAGAAGATTTCAATAATATAAAAAGGGAAATCACTACAACTCCAGTCCTTATTATCCCAAATTTTCAAAGAGAGTTCATCATTTATTCATTCGCTACAGAAACAGTGGTTGCATTTATTCTTACTCAGAGGAATACCAAGGGTGACGAACTGTCGATTAGCTTCATGAGCAAGACCCTACGTGATTAAGAATTGAGATATTCAGAATTGAAGAAACAATCCCTATCTCTTGTGAAAGCGGTGGTGCACTTTTAGACTTACATATTAAATTCTCATGTCATCGCTTACGTTCTGTCCTCTCCTGTGAAGATGCTTTTAAATCAGTAATTGAGAGAAGGAAAATGGGCAAATTAGCTGGAAAAAGTTAAAAAATATGACATTGAAATCAAACCTTTAAAGGCATTCAAAGGATAGGATTTATGTAAACTCATTGCAAACAGTGATTCTTTGGATGGAATGATTTAAATTTATGTAGGAGAACCCATGGCAGATTCAGAATGGTATCGAGATATTATATTTCATTTGAGGTCTAGACAATTCCTAGTCACCATGAACCCAAAAGAGAGAAGGACATTGAATATGAAATCGAGTCAATATGTGATGATTGTTGATATATTGTTCAAAAGAAACTATGACGATATATTGTTGAGATGTGTTATGAAAGAAAAGCTCAAGAATTGATGAAAGAATTCCATGAAGGAATATGTGGTGGATATTTTGTGCCTAACAACCACCGCCCATAAGATAGTAAGAGCTGGGTTTTATTGGCCATCAATTTTTAAAGACTCATATGCCACAATAGGTAAGTGTGTATATTGACAACAATTTTTATGGGAATGTGAAGAGATATGCAATTCCACTATAGCCTATATCTATAAAACAACCATTATCCCAATGGGGACTTTATGTTGTTGGGCCAATAAACCCAAATTCAAGCAAGGGACATATATATATATAT
>SNQJ01S0241795.1:0-13445 GCA_010110895.2 Picea sitchensis
ATGTTGGATAGCTTAGGATTCGTAAGTATTTCGTTCTAGGCTTATTCAATATAACTGTCTATTCCATTCCTCACATCTTCTTCCAAGTTTTGCAGGTCATTTCAAAAGGATCATTGGGATAGTATTCGAAGAGGAGTCTACCCTTGCCCCTTTCTCAAACTCCTAGTTGTTCTTATTATCCATTTCATTTCTGCATTCATTTCAGCTTTGTTTCAGCATACTAACACTCTTAGATAGGTCATATAATCATATTTTTCTTGTAGATTTTTGTGTGAAAATTTTCTGTGTAAAAGCAGAAAATTTTCTCTAACGTTTGTTGTGTTTTTCGGCATTTCCAGCAAGCTTTTGCTTGCTGGTTTTTGCAGAAACTTACCAGCAACAAGGGGAAACGCTGCCCAAATTCGTCCACAAGCCTTCACCAAAGCATATCTCATTTGGGTAACGAATTTCCAATGTTTTCCTAGTGTATTTTTGTACATTTCAAGCTATTTTTGTTGATATTTCTGTATATCTGTAAAGCTAATTTGTTGCCGACACCTTGGGAGTGTGCTTGGCCTAGCCAACCCCCCAAAATCGTCTTGGCTTGATTTGTTATTTCATTTCTAAGTTATTCAATCAATTTTTTATTTTTTGGTTAATATTGCTAAGATAGTTTCTGCCTGAGCAGTCGGCCAGGAGCCTATCTGACATTCTCTCTCTCCGGATCTCCGGAGCTACGAGAACGAAGATTGAATGCCCTGCTTTTATGTGTAGTTATATCTTAGGGATATTAATCTGATGTGCCGGCACCTTGGGGGAGTCATCCCCAAAATCGCCCTGGCTTAAGGAAAATTAATTTTGATTCAGTTTTTGTCTTTCATCTTTGCCGGCACCTTGGGGGAGTCATCCCCAAAATCGCCTTGGCTTAAAGGGAAATTAACTTTGATGATTTTCATGCTTAGTAGTTAGAATATTCATTATTATCATCATCTTTAAGTTCTCTTTCCCTTAAGTTCTTCAGTTCTATATGCTCACGCCCTCATTGGTAGATAACTAAATGGTTTAGATGCAATCCAATATGCTATAGCTCGTCTTGTCATTTAGTTGTTTACTTTCTTTTAGTTGCATATTATGTGTGAGATAGCTTAAAAGTTCTTGGATCCATTTTTATGCTCACTTTAGCTCACGGCCTCCTTTCCTTTTGCAAATTTCAGATTGATGAAGTGATATATGTTGATGTGGATTATCTCTTGGAGCTCACGTCTTAGTTCCTTTGTGGTTTGAGCACTTCAATTCTTTCTTTTGATACACAAACACCCACGTCTTGCACATATGATCTCATGTTTATGTTCTTAATACTTCATATGCTGCATATCTTGGATGCCCACGTCTCAAGCTCATGGTTAAGCACTTAAATGCTCACGTCTTGTTCATAATTTAAACAGCCACGTCTTGCACATACATGAACTCGCGTCTTAGGGTTAAATATTGCATATGTTTCACTTCTTGAGCTCACGTCTTGGTTCAATTTTTTAGCATCCACGTCTTGCACTCATGAACTCATGCTTATGGTTTTAATGCTTTACATGTTAAGCATCTAAGTGCTCACGTCTTTGTTTATTGGTTTAGACATCCACGTCCTGATCTTATTTCAAGCACTCGTCACTTATCTTTTGCTATGGTACATGGATGGAATAATGATAATATAATGGATGCCCTTTGAGCTCACGCTTTCACTTGTGGTTTAAAACATTAACATTCTCAGCTTTCCATTTCAAGTATTTTTACACGCAGATATCTTATGTTTATGGGCTAATTTCCTCACGTCTTGCAAGCAATCTTTGCTTTCGTATCATCTCATTTCATGGTATAAGGCATATATTCCACGTTTACATTTTGCAAGTACTTACGTTTCATTTTCCAATTCAATCTTTCATATGGAATGTTGATGAATTAATGGTTCAATATTGTGCTTTCATTTACTTACATTTTACTATGTTAATGATGATCTGATTACACATTGCAAGCATCGTTTTACACACATTTTGCTCACGGCCATATGCTAAAAAGTAAAATTTTTAAGGTCCAAAACTTGTCTAAAAGCAACCCAACACACCTAAAGACCCACCCGAGGGTCCTAATAACTTTTAGCAACATTTTAGGGGCCTCATTCATCTGCCTCCACCATCTAAAACGGGTTTGAGGGACAGTCCAGGGGGAAGTGGCGGGGGACCGTCCCGTGATTTCGTTGGGGAGATCCCTCCTAGGACTACCTCTTATTGTGCAGGCTGACCTTGGAAGCTAGGGTAAGGCCTCGTTAGCCTTACTATCTTGAGCACCGGGCGGTCATTTGGCCAAGGGAGGAGGAAGCTTGAGACACACACCTAATTTAGGGGGTGGGAATTAAAATCTTTAAGAAATTACACTTAGTTGCATAGATCACTTGTGTATGTTTGGGGGGATTTAGATGTATGCATAGGCAAACATAACTTGTGGAATATTTCATTGTTACATCTATCTATTGCAACTACATGTCTATGTCTTTCATGCTTGTGTGAACATTGGATTATTATCTTGAATATCTTATTGATCAATTATCTTTGTGGTGTGGATCAAGTAAGTGATTGAGTATCCCACTTGGGGAGGCATCACTTGCTTTGATCCTTGAGTGCTTTGTGTGATTGTCGCCAGTGAAGGCAGTCCAAATGGAGCAAGTGTCATTTGGGGCATGCTGGGCTTATGTGTGTAAATTGTTTATATCTTGTACATCTTGTTACATTGGTGTATCTTTGTATCTAATTGGTATATCTTGTATCTAGCTTATGCATCTTTATTTCTGATTTGTAAATCTTGTAAACGTTGTAACACTTAGACATTCTTTGTATAGTTGTATCTTGTGGTTTGGGGTAGCTTAAACTTGTGTCAATTGTAAAACTGTTGTAATTGAACCACCCTCAAAACTTAGTCGACCCCATTGCCCAACATAGGCACTAGTCTTAGTTGACTTAGGAAAAGGGCTGACTCTCATGACAGATTAGACTTGCACTTGCATTGCTGCTTGATCATCTTAGGCTAGTTTACCCCTTGGCCTATAACGAATTAAAACTAACTCCTAGAGCCTTTAACTTTAAAATTAACTTAGAAACTAGGGACTACTCCCCTTGGCTTCCCTAGGAGTAAGCCTAGAAGGAAGAAGTTTCAGTCAAGGTGACAGTGTGGGCTTGGAACTTAGACATTGTGTCTCCGAGGGCACACTAAGTGAATTGGACTTAGCTCACGTCTGCAAGTGTGCATTAGGACGGCAACAGTTGGTATTCTGACCAAGCCCTTAACGAAAGGGAAGTTTGAAGCATTCAGAGAAAGACTTGCATTGGTGCAAAACTCCTTCCTCGCTAAGACTGAGTATTGAGAAATGTAGTTGGAGCAGGAACTTCTTGCACAAGATTTAGTGTGAACATGCAGGAAGTGGTTCGAGATATTTCATTGGTGACCACTTCGGAAAACTTGTCACTAATTCTATTTTGTAATTCACTTAGGATAAAGTGAAATAACTTATGTTTTTCACTTGAGTCTAATAAAGTGCATTTAATGCAATAATGACTTAGACTAGATTTAATCTCAACAGTACATCTCAAAATCAAATTAGGGTTTCAGAAAAGCATAAATAAGACAAGATAGAGAAGTATTGTACACAGTTGAACAATTGTGTAGGCTGAGACCAAAGGAGAGAAAGTAGTGCATACATAACGAGAAGAGGGTTGACATGCAGGTTTTTAGTAGGCTGAAAAGGAATTCGTACAACAGATCTATACAGTCATACAAATCTGTAGAGACGTATGGATTCGTAAAACAATCGTATAGCAGGCCTAAATGGCATGCTTCCGCTATTTACATTTTCAGCTATTGTGTGATTGATGCTATGATCTGAAAATAATTTCTATATTAAACTAAATTCAACAGTTCGTCTATTTAATTGAAATCATAGGGACAACAGTCACATAGGGTTGAGAATTTTTTCAATTTCCATAAGAAGTATTTTGAATTGGTAAGTAAGACCACTTGGACTAGCCATATTACAATATGTACATAAGATAACTTCAAAAGCAAAAACTAACTGTCTGAATGGAAAGCCCTAAAAAAAATGGGCAGTTTCAAAAAAAAGGCACTGAAAACAAAGTTTGGAGGTCAAAGTGATGCTCTTTTGAAAAAAGGCATAAAATGAACCAAGGTGCCATGTGGCAAGTGGAGGTTAATCAACGTGGAGATGGGTGCATAAAGACGTCGTTGAGGAAAAAAAAATTCCCTTCTTTAACTTTCCCTATAAGCACACTTTTACAAATAAATTACTATTATAATGTAAGTGATCCACTTTTATAGAATAAGTGAGAATCACTTTAATAATGAAGTTACTTTGTAAATTAAAGTTGTATGCAAAAAGTAACTTAAACTTTATGCAACCTCATTCTGCTGGGGATTATAAGGCATTATCAGCTCCCTCTTAATCCCAGAAGCTCGACAGAGATCATCATACTTATGGGAGTCAAACTCTTTTCCATTATCTGTTCTGAAAACATGAATATGTCTGCCTGTTTGATTCTCAACAAGATTCTAAAATTTATGAAATTTACTGAAAGACTCATCTTTAGTTTTCAAAAAATAAATCCATGTTTTACGGGAGCAATCAACAATAAAAATGATATAATAAAGACAAATATTCATGGACGGAGCAGTCATAGGTCCACAGAGATCATAATGAATAAGATCTAAAATACCATTGGCTTTTCTTCTACTGTGAGAATAAGCTTTCTTTGTATTTTTACCAAGAGCACAACCTCTACAAACACTATCATGCTCAAAATGAAAAACTAGCATACCTGTTACCATCTTTTGCAATCCTGGAAGAGCATCGTAGTTGAGGTGTCCAAACCTTCTGTGCCATAGTTCGCAGGGGTTGATCATCTCATGAACTAATGCTTGAATAACCTAACCTGAGACTTTATAAAGTCCACCTTCTTGAACCCCAATCACAATGGATGAGCTCATACTTTCATTTGAGGGCCACATAAGAGCCTTTCATTTTGAGAAGGCTATTGTGTACCCTTTACTTTCTAGAACTACAACTGAAATGAGATTTTTCTTTAAACCAGGAACATAAAGAATTTCTTCAACATGTAAAACATTACCTGATTGAAGCTAAAAAGAAGTTGAGCCAACTCCTTTGATGTCATAAGTACCATCATCACCCAGTTCTACTTTTGCATTAAACCTCTTCTCTCTGTAATTTACAAGAGTCTTCTTGTGCCTTGTCATGTGTCAGGAAGCCTCGTTGTCCACTAACCAAGTGTCAACTGAGTTGGTGATAGCACCAAACAGTGTTGATACAAGATAACTCTCTCTTCGTTGCTCTTGCTCTTTGGTGGCAGCTCTAGTTCTCTTTTTCTGAGATTCTTCTTCTTCCTCAACTGAAACCGAGGCATGAAATTTTCCTTTTCGTTTTTGCTTTGAAGGACGATTTCTACAGTCCCTTGCATAGTGTCCTGACTCCTAACTTGATGTTGTTATAACATCTTACTTTAGATAAATGGGAGTGAGGGTGAGAGTGCTTAGCTTGAGGTTTCTTACCTTTGTCTTTGTGCTGAGGAAACCTCTTCCATTTCTTGGCCTTGGCAGAAAGAGCATGATCTTTCATAGTGGAGGGCTCATTTTTGCTTTTAATTATGCCCTCTTCTTCCAAGCAATCATGCCATAATCTCTCGAAGTTAAGTTGAACTTCTCTTCCATTCACGGATGAGAGGAATGTCTCCCATGATTCTGGAAGACCATCCACTGTTGTCTGTATCAGATCATCATCATCTACAACAACTCCAATTGCTGCAAGTTGATCTCTTGTTTGGGCAATTTTGGAAAAGAAGGCGGAGATGGTTTCATCCTTTCCCATCTTTAATGTACACAGTTGTTTCTTTAAGGTCCTCTTCTAGGTAGGAGCCTTCTCATACAAATTTGCTAGGGCATCAAAGCATTCTTTTGTTGTTCTTAAGTGAGCAAAGAGAGGCATCATACTATCTTTAACTGAGTCAAAAATGACCCTCTTGGCTTTGGCCTGCCTCTTCTTATAGGCTGCTCTTCTTGCATTTGAAGCAGGTTCTTCCACTACTCTGGTAACCAACTCATCCAGATCACTTTCGTCTAGGATGTTCATGACCTTAGCTTTCCAAGCATTGAAGTTTGAAGCCCCTTCAAGCATGTCTTCTGCTTTGACTGAAGATGAAGCCATGCTGAGATCTGAAAGCAAAAAAAACATGATAATAACAAGCTTACAACTAACCTGATTTACAAACCCTTAATAGAGGATCAACGCAAGCTCAAAAATCTGCACAAATGAGCTCTTTTCACGCCCTAACCTCTGATACCATGTTAGATATTAAGGGCTAAACAATAGGCTAGCTTAGAAATAAAAATATATTCTCTTCAAAATTTTATCTACAAGAAATTCATAATCAGCAAAGCATAATTAAGCATGCATAACCCAGCAATAATAAATGAACCAGATAGCCATCAAATTTAACACAAAACCAGCAGTGTTTAAATAACATACATAACTCAGATCTATTTGAAATATTAACACAGTTGTAGAAGTAAAACCAAACTGCAGAAAGCTAAAACAAGAACAATAGTACCAGATTTGTTGATGTTGCCTTCTTCCATTGTATGCTCAGAAATGCACTCCTAATTCATTGATCAAACCCTCAAGGCAGATCTCTTTATGGGACTGTGATCATGCCAAATAGGACTACAAGGATGACTAGAAAAACACTGTAGGAAAAGGACAGATACAGCAGGCCGAAACCTCAAGCCAAAAACCTCAGAACAAGCCAAAAATCTCAGGACAGCAGGCCGAAAATATCAGACAGCAAACCTCAGAATGCAGGTCGAAAATCTCAGGACAGCAAACCTCAGAAGGCAAGCCGAAACCTCATAAGGCAGGCCGAAAATCTTAAACAGAAAACCTCAAAAGGCAGGCCGAAACCTCAGAAAGAAAACCTCGGAAGGCAGGCCGAAAATCTCAGACAGAAAACCTCAGAAGGCAGGCCAAAAATCTCAGACAAAAAACCTCAGAAGGCAGGCCAAAAATCTCAGACAGAAAACCTCAGAAGGGAGGTCGAAACCTCAGAAGGAAGGCCGAAACCTCAGAAAGAAAACCTCAGAAGGCAGGCCGAAAATCTCAGACAAAAAACCTCAGAAGGCAAGCCGAAAATCTCAGACAAAAAACCTCAAAAGGCAGGCCGAAAATCTCAGACAGAAAACCTTAGAAGGCAGGCCGAAACTTGCCACATGATGATTTGATGTGACATGGCATGCTTCCACCTCGCTTACACCTTGGACGATGACACATGGCCTTTGGAAGCCCTCCTTCACCGTTGGGAGGCTTGATGTCACCACACGTGTGACCCTATGATGTATTACTTTCATGATTTATCATTGTAGAGGCTATTTTGAGGGGTCATGCCCACTTCTAGCATGGATTATTGATGTTTTACTCAAATTACGTGGACAATTAGTGCTTGGTTACCTCATATAAATACAGGGAGCACTCAAATTCATTTTTCATCATCACAACTTCTCACACTTGTGAGAGAGCACTCTCTAAAAAGTTTGCTCTATCTCTCTTGTTTTCTTGGAATCTAGTGCGCACCACTTGAAGGAAGGTTTTTTTTTTTATCCTTGTCTCTTGTTGATGATTGGATGGTGAATTAGGGTTTCCTCATGCATGCGCTTGGCCTAGTAAATCTTCTTTGTTCAAGTTTCTTGCTTGTGTGTGGTATGTCTTTGTTAAATGCTCTTTTAGAGGCTTAATTGTTGCATGTACCTTGCATCCTTGAAACCCTAGGAGGGATTAAGAGGCTTTATACCCCTCCCTATTTTCAATTATAATTAGTTGTTGAAGCATTAAGACATTATTCTAGGACTTAAGAGGCTTTATCCCCTAGGGTTTTTGTCTTGGCTAGTTTAAGTCCTAAGGATTTAGAGGCCTCATCCCCCCTAGGTTTTCACCTAGTTCAATTAAAATCTTGTCACTAGAGGTTAGAGGAAAAAAAACACCTATGGTTTATGAGGCTACATGCCATAGGGTTTGTTTTAGGAACTTGAAGTTATGGTTTATGAGGCTATATTCCCTAGTTTGACCTTCACACCTCTTGCACCTAGCAATTTTCATGGTGTGTTCCTTGACTCCCTTGCCCAAGATAGAGAAACAACACTAGTCTAGTTAATTGCAAGTGTCTCTCAAAACTCTCTCTTAAATTGGATTTATGGCATCGTTAGCAAGCTAATTGTACTCTAACGCTCTGAATAATCATTGGTTTACTTCTTGTTGTCATAAATTGTATGCTACAGCCATTAGGGCAGCAGTTTATTGCTGCATATTTACTTAATATTGTGGCAAGGCTTGCCCAGAAATTTGGTTTGACAATTAAATATTGGTCCCTTGTTGTAAGCTAAATTTGGAGAGTCAATTGCTAATTTTCTGGGTAGTTTTTTTTATTGTTGTGATAAATCTTTCGTTGCTAATATAAACTGGTCGATTGCTGCAAATTTACAACAGCAATAGCTTTTATTGGTTATCGAGTGTCTAAAGGGGATTGATATGCTCTATAACTTGGTAATTGACAATTGTATGCATTGAAGAGTTTATTGTCTCATACAAGTTGCCCAATTACCTCGTTCAAACCAATTTCTTATCCAGTGTATAAAGGTTTTAATTGTTATCTAGTGTATAAAGGTGAATGACATGCTACATAACTTGGTAATTGATCAATATATGCATTGGAAAGTTTCTTGTTTCGTACAGGTTGCCCAATTACCTTGCATAAACCATTTTTATCCTTCACCTATTCCAGACCTAGCCTAGCACATCTAAGTGACCAAGATAGGGGGTTGTAGGCTTGGCTAATCTTGCTACTTGATCCCTTGAGGTCACTAGGGAAGCCTCCCTTGTGTTGGACCTCTATCCTTCACTAAAAAGAGGGAAGTATTTGCTTAGGTGACTGTGGTAGATACCTCCAATTGTTACAAAAGATTGGTATCTTGAGGAGGCATTGCACAAGTACAAATCCTATGACATTTTTGCGTCGTTGTCGAGGAGAATTGAGCCATTCTTCCTACAACTTTTCTTCGTTAAGCTTACCTCAAGGCCTATTCTTACAAGCTTACCTGGCGACTCTGCTGAAGGAAGAATCCCTTCATTTACCTCTTGATGATCCTCCCCTAGAGAGATCATATAGCGACTCCACTAAGCTCAAGTGTCGAGAGCACTAACCAAAGGCCTAATAAAAGAATTGTTCGTCCTACCAAGGCCTATAGAAGGAAACCTCCACACAATTCTACTAATGTCAAGTCGTTATTTGGTGGAAGACTTCCTTTATCTCCAATGGCTCAAAGGCCATAGATAACTGACGGAATCTTCGACCACTTCCTAAATAATTTAGTAAGCAGTTGAAGAGTCGTGCATTTAATTATCAATCCAGGATCGTATAGAACTTACGAACTGTCGGGCACCGTATATGCAAGTATGATGTTGTAATTGCCAATGAGTTGTAGTACTTCTAAATGAATGTCACAAGGAAAGATGTAAAGATGCTTTATCAAGTCGCCGAATTAAACCATACAATCGAATCCACACTTGCAGGAATAGAAACACACTTTTGCAGGAAAGTAAATGTCACACTTACAGGAAAGTAAATATCCCACTTGCAAGGAAGTAAATATCACACTTGCAGGAAAATAGATCACACAAGCATCAAAGGTGACTTGTTCAAGTGTTAAAATGATCTTGATTAATGTGACAGATATATGATGGCTCACATACTAAAATGCAACAAACCTCAAGTTGTAGAAATCAAACCACATTGTGCTGTAAAAAAAGGGGATAAACTAATCTAAACTGCAAACAAAACAATTGTTAGCCAGAAAGCTAAATGTTGTAATGTGAGTGCAAAGTCGTGGAAATAGGAGTTGCAGCACAGGAAATATTAGAGTTGCAGCAAAGTATTAAACAGAGGAATTGTTGGAAATAAAATATATAAGAGATGCTACAGCTACACATTCATTAGTCAGAAAACAAGGTTCTGCAATGTTATCATGAAGTGGCGGCAACAAGAGTTGCATCTATGGGAAATTACTAGAGTTACAGCAAAGTGTTAATAAAGGAATTGCTCGAAATAAAAGAAATATATAAGAGATGCTACGGCTACTTCTATAAAATACAAAAAATACAAACAGTATCGAGCTAAGGAGGGGGGCCTACCTCCTTAGACGAGGTATTGGTTTATGAATGCAGTAGGGCACTTAAATGCTCAACACACCATCACTTGGACAAGAAGAATACGAAGCTTATATTGTAGGAAAATGCACAGATCAATACAATTATGTTCACTAACTTTCGTCCCTTCTTTCTTCCGTCCACGGCTCAGAGAGAGCATGGATCTTTATACATAATAGTTTCTTCCTAAATTAATCAAGGAAATCGATGGACAGCCACGAGAATTGGGCTGTTCCATCTCGTTACATCGTTTTCTCCAAACGATAGCAAAGATCAAGCACATCTTGACTTCATTAGTCGTATGGCAAGTGGCGGTTGAGTCATTCATTCCTTTCTGGGTGCCCAATTGCCTTTGTCGTCTTCCTGCGTGAAGGAGTTGGTTGCTCAACTACCTTGCCAATCCCTAGATGACAACTTGTGCGGTTGATTGGTGTGTTGTTATAGTAGGCACGAAGTTACAACACCCATTCTCAGAGTTGCAGCAACGATCCTATAGTGAGAATCGCAATAATGGTGAGGCAAGAGTTGCAGCACAGTGAGAGTCGCAGCAATGGAGAGTTGTAGCAACGGTCCTGTAGTGAGAGTCGCAACAAGAGTCGCAACACAGTGAGAGTTGCAACATGGAGAGTTGCAGCAAAGGCAAGAGTCGCAACAACAGTGAGAGTCGCAACAACGAAGAGTTGCAGCAACGGTGTCAGCAACCCAAAATTGTAGTAGCTACGCTTGAGCAAAGAGTTGCAGCAGCTCATACTCAGGAATTGCAACTCTTGTGATGGGAAGGTACCTGTGCAGCCTTGTTCATGTATAACATTGTTAGCACAGAAAGTTGATAATCTCTTGAAAATGCATAAGAATAAGTATTGAAATGGCATGTTGAGAGATTAATTATACCTTGACCAAAAATGCATCGTTGTGGATGAAAAACGGTATTAAGATGGAATGGAAATGGGAAAATGGTATACAAAAAGGTATTAGACGAGTGCTATAATGATGCCAATTTGAGCACCCATCATCTCCCCCTAGTCGAACTCGTTGCATGTCCCCATGCAACCAAACAGTTATTTTAAGTCTGAGAGGGTGAGACTCCATTGGAGGTTGTTGATTTCATAATCAATTTGCCCCGCCTTAGGAGTAGTAGCTTCTTCCTCGTCTTGGTAGCCTTCCAGAATTGCAGCAAGGCCTTCTCCTAAAGTTACGCCTGTTGGTTCTTGTGTAATAGCAAGTTCCTTCTCTTATGTTGTCATTGCTTCTTCATCCTGTTCCTCCCCTGTTGATTATGGTGTATTAGCAGGGTGACTTTCCTCTATTGGTTCTTGTGTGACAGCAGAGTGATTTTCCTCTGTTGGTTCTTGTCTGACAGCAGGGTGATTTTCCTCTGTTGGTTCTTGTGTGGCAGCAGGGTGATTTTCCTCTTTTGGTTCTTGTGTGGCAGCAAAGTGATTTTCCTCTACTAGTTCTTGTGTGACAACAGGGTGACTCTCCCCTGCTGGTCCTTGTGTCACAACATGGTGACTTTCCTATATTGCTTCTGCAACAATGGATCCTGTGTCCTGGGCAAGGTAGTCTAACCTATCCAAATGCCTTTCCTTTCTGAGCTCTTCCCCCAACAATTTGACAGTGTTTCGAAGTTTCTTGTTCTTTTTCTCAAGCATCCTATTCTTCCTTAAAAGTGATACATATAAAGGCGCAAGCAAAGGGGTACTTATTGTTTTAGCTTTGTTGATCTTGGCTAGCTCTGGAGTAGCAGTGGCCTCGTTTGCTTCCGGAGTTGCAGCTTCTTCGTCATCTAGGTAGACCTCCAAAATTGCAGCAAGGCCCTCTCCTAAGGTTTCCCTTGTTATTTCTTGTGTAACGGCAAGGTTTCTTGTCCCCATCTCATCATCAAGCGTAGGCCCAGCAAAATTTTGACCATCCCCCATATCAGCAATGTCCTTCTCTTGTGCTGCAATTGTTCCCTCATCTTGTTCCTCCCCTTCTGGTTCTTGTGTAGCAGCAGGGGTTTTCCTTTTTTGAGTTGCAGCACTATATCCTGCTCTCTTCTTCCTTCGGGTAGGTGCAAATGTTGGCCTTTTCTTCGTCGTCCTCAGTCTTCAAAGGGAAGTCAGTAGTGACTTCAAAGTGAATCTATAAGATCAAACATGCAGTTGATGGAAGTGTCGAGAAATACAAAGTGGGATTTGTGGCCAGAGGATTCTCTCAGGTGGAGGGAATAGATTATGAGGAGACATCTGCTCCTGTAGCCCGATACACTTCCATCTGTACGATTATTGCCCTAGCTACATCCATGAGTTGGAGACTACATCAGATGGCTGTAAAGACAGCCTTTCTTAATGGTGAGATTGAGGAAGAAGTTTACATCGAGCAGCCAGATGAATTCGAAGATGAAGGACCTGAGTATGATGCACTACTTCTTGGGACTAGAAGTATGGCAGAGGACTGATGAGATTTTCCTGAGTCAAGGGAAATATACAGTGGAGATATTCGGGATGATGGACTACAAATCCATGACTACACTGATGGTAATGAACTTGAAGAAGATGAACGAGGCTTCTTCCGATTCAGGAGAGATTGATCCACATCTTTACAAACAGCTGATTGGATCATTGATGTATCTGGTTAACACCAGACCTGATAGATGTTATGCAATGAATGCACTCAGTCGGTTTATGAGTCAACCGAGACAGACACACTGGATAGTAGCGAAGCATGTGTTGAGATATCTACGAGGCACAGCTGACTATGGCCTGAGATATGCCTTCGGTGTAGACATGAGATTGCAGGGATATTCCGATGCAAATTAGGTAGGGAGCGCAGTGGAACGAAAGAGTACATCTAGTTGTTGTTTTACTTTGTGATCTGCCATGGTTTCCTAGTGCAGAAGGAAACACACTTTTGTGGCTTTAAGTATCGTAGAAGCAAAGTACATTGCATTATGTGTGGCAGTCCGCGAAGCAGTGAGGCTTCACAAGCTCCTTGCAGACTTATTTGGACATGAGATGGATTCCACTGTTATCCATTGCAATAACCAAAGCTGTGTGAAGCTCTCCGAGAATCCTGTGTTTAACGATAAATGGAAACACATTGAGATATGGTGCAGAGGAAAGCAGTACATGTGCAGTACCTTTCTACACACAAGCAGGTTGCAGAT
>SNQJ01S0241796.1:0-13445 GCA_010110895.2 Picea sitchensis
TAGATAGCCAAAGTAATCATAAACCATAAACAAAGTGATACACCAAACTTGAAA
Source organism: Picea sitchensis (assembly GCA_010110895.2). Lineage (NCBI taxonomy): Eukaryota > Viridiplantae > Streptophyta > Pinopsida > Pinales > Pinaceae > Picea > Picea sitchensis. The sequence continues at coordinate 55 of SNQJ01S0241796.1, forward strand.
CAAAATGTGATATATTGAGAAGCTAAAGCTATGACAAAACATCAATTCTGCTCCAGTCTGTATCAGAATTCCATATCCTTGTTCTCCCACAACTGAGGATGTCTCTTATTACAAAAACCATAGGTTTATATAGGTTTCTCACAAGGTAACACATCCTTGTGAATACTAGCAAATAGTTTTACACAATCTGGGAGATATCCCACAAACTCCTAAACTAAGAAAATAAAATGCAAGTAAAATCTGTAGATCATCCCCTAACTGCTCATGATATCTATTGCCAATTCGAATTTGCCTGCAATAGAACACAAAGATCAAATTAGAAGGATATTTTATTGAGAAAACAATAAAAAAATGATTTTACAGACTTAGCTACAGAATCATCTGATTCTGTAGCTAGTCAAAAATAGCAAACAGGACTAGATATAATCAAAATAAAATCAAATCCAAAACTAATTACTAATGATTCAATTATTCCTTAACTTTAAATTAAACCAAAATCAAAACGAATGTAAATCGGGACAGAGTAAGAATACTATGTTTTTCTAATTGACATAAAATTGAACCAAATCCTTACAAGACTGTTTCAAGAATACAATCAAAATAGATGCGATCGAAATAGACTTTGTTTTCTAGTTACCACAAAACACGGTCAAACCTTGACAGATTTGTTTTGAATTAAACGAATTTAAAGAGTGAATTGAGTCAAATGAGATATGATGTAATCGTAATCATAATATGACCATAATCGAATAGGATATTAACCACATCAAAAAATATTTGCCACAACCTGACTACAATCGATATCATTTGAACACTAAATATCTGTCACAACTGTAGCAATATCTCATGTCATTTTAGTCAACAGGCTGTAGAAATAAAACACAAGATTCATTCTGTTGTGATCACATACGGGAAGGCTGTTACGATATACATCAAAACAAAGCATGTGTAACAATATTGACCGAAACCACCATAGATTTCATTTGTTGGGCGTGACATAGTCAAGATCGAACAACAACAATGATAACCATAAGCTGGGTGATAATCACATAAAATCGGGTCTGAGCCAATTATAGGACAAGATCATTTTGTTTTACAAATTCATTCGCAACTAAAAATACACTGTCGTTCCGATTCACAACAGGACAGGGTCGACCGGCCATAACGAATTGACTGGCTGGCAGTCGAATAATTATAACGATTTTTATCAATTTAAAAACCCTTTTCAAACAAAATCGAAACTATATCCAGAATGGTCAAAGCAATTTGTAAATAAAATTGCAACAGATAACCATGCGTCTCATAACCACTTCAGATCCTACCACAAATCGTGTCATCAATATTTGAAATATAAACAACTTGCCTATAATATATGCAACAGAACATTCGATTGAAAGAGATTTAACACAATCAAATCTACATTGTAACTAACATAATCAGGACCAAATCCAACACGAAAATTTGATTTACTAAAACAAGCTATGTACAGAAATGCATGTTTATGTAACAGACCAGATCGATAATGTATACAGAGTTAAAAATGTGCCATATAAATGAGTGAAAATATACCAGCGAAGTTGTCGAGGCTATGTCAATTTTGAATTGACAATTGCTGTAGCAGACTCGACATTTTTGAATAGGACTGAACCAGTAGTTCATTGCTTCTTGTCATTGGGTTGCACCTTAGCATTCTGACCAGTGAGCTTTGCCACTTGGTTTTCCAAATTGTGAATTTTGGATTGCAACCTTGGGACATCCAAGTAGTATCTCTCCAACCACAACCCACACTGATCGCAAGGTGGAGAAACAGGTTGAGCAGTCGAGGGTTTCGACGATTCACCGAGGGTTCCATGAGGTGGTTCAATGTCAGGGAAGTCAGGGTTATCCCGTAGACAAGGAGGTAAATTCTTAACAAAATCATAAGGAGGTTTGTCACACAAGCCCTTTGAGTAAGGATACTCTTCGGCGAGAAAACGCTCAATGTCTGAATCAGTGTCTTCGCTGACCACGATAGGCTCTGATTTGGCAGGGGGCTTAGATTTATTCCTCGCCATGCGAGAGATCAACCTTGCATTTTTCTTGTCTCTAGCATTAGCACCAGTCTTTGCTTTAGTCTTGTTGGTTGTAGGCTTAGAAACTACGACCTGTTTAGTCACAGCCAAAGGCACACTCGTAGGTGACTCAGGTTTAGGTTTGGGTAGCAAAACGTTATAAGGTACAGGGGGAACAGGTTGGGTTTCGATTACCATGGGCTTATCGACCTGTGGAGGGTTAGACTCTTCAAATCCATTACGGCTGAGAAAATCATGCCAAGAATCACGACGCAACCCTAATTCATAAACCAAAATCATTTTAATCAACCCCAAATGGAAGAGGCTGGTATCAGCTTGGCTACGCTTGTACCTTTTAGCCATTTTGAACAAACTTCGATGCAGGTAGTGAGGCATACTTAGTTCGAAACCCATAAAAACCATCAATAAACGCAGGTGAAACAAGAAAATGAATCCGTACCTGCCTTCACAAGTAACGAATTGTTTGATAATCATCAAGAGATCATACCAGCGGGGTTTCAACATTTTTGCAGGCAAACCTCTGTCACATGAGTTCACTGTACGAGATTGGAACAGTAATGTCCATGGAACATCATCTACCTTGCAACTTTTCGACCATTTTTGTCCTGAGACAGGCAGGCTGGTTGCCAAGCCAAGGAACTGTTCAGTGATTTCAAGCTGGACATCTCCAACTTTGGCTCAGCAGCCATCGAACGATAACGCAAATTGCCGAGCCACAGTGATGTTGTAACCATCAAATTTCCTTATGAAAGCGAGCCACCCGAATTCTTCCAGGTCGCTATACGCGCCATCAAACATCAACAGTGCTTGGCACTCGTTGGGCTCTGCCCTTACGATAGGAGCCATGGCTTATGTCCATGGTGGGGTTTGGGATGAACAAACAATGCACAGGGTCAAAAAACAATAGGGTTTAAGAGCCTCAGCGCTCAAAGAGGCCGAAATTAACTGCATGCGTGTGAAGGTGGTGGGATTACCACTGCCATGCAGTGGATTAATGACTGAGTACAGTGCTGTTCCATCCAAAATCATAATCGTTTAATCCAAATGTTACGGCCAACTGAATAGGTGTATCATCATATCGACGTGCCAGCCATCCGGAATAGAACCAACACCATATGTTATAATCACGCGCCAAGTGTTAAGTTTAATCTAACATGACATCAACCAACGATCCATCGTGTCAATCAAACGTTTTAAACCCATGTTAATTCAATCATGCCAATGCATAGTTTAAAACTATGATCGATCAATGTAGTATCAAACTTACAAAACAATGTACCGAGGAAGGGTTCAAACCATAAAATCGAAAAATCAAAAAGGTTGATCAATGCGCCTTTGCAAAACTCAAACCATTGCCATTTTATATGAAATCAAACTTATGATATTGCCAATGTGTTTTTAGCATGATCAAAGTGTAAAAACATTGCAACCAATGACCATATGAAAACGATAAGCTAAGAGTTCAAAACAATAAGAATTATATCGTATATCAAACCAAAATCAATTATGATCCTCATGACATCAAAAAAAACTCGTAACTTAACATTTTCAATACTTTATCAAAGAAATCAAGTTGCGCAATTAAAGTGAATGGATATGGTTTGAAAGAAACTTTTGCAGTGATGTGATAAACCAATGGTCAAGTGTTTTTCAGCAAATCAATAAAAGACGACGACGGTCCAGACAACGAGAGAGGTGTTTTCACACTTTCAGTTGTGAAAACTGAGTCGAAATCAAATTGTAATTGTCGCAAGAATGAGACAAGTGTCTAGAAGCACAATGCGACGATACTTTGTCGTTTATAAGACAAGAGGTGTAGGAAGATTTTTTAGAGCAATTAAAAAAATGAATCGGCTGCCAACACGTACTTGCCCACATTCATAGATGAACAGGTACAACAGGAGCAGGTGGAGGACTTTGTTGAGCAGATGAAACAGTGTACTAGGGAGTACCATGGATTGGATATAATAATTCAGAGGCAGATGTCACTAGATCAATACTGCCAACTCAAGTTTAGAAATAAGCCCAGGCTGAACCACAGGAGCAGTTATGAGTTTGAATGAAGATAATGGAATATGGAAATCCCATACTTTGATGGTATGACTAAGATGACAACGCAGGTGTGGGTACATAAGTTGGACACTTATCTACAGCTTAATCCCATGAGGGTGATGGAAGCCATCAAATTTTATGCTATGTATTTGGATGGAAAAGATCATGACTGGTGGTATCATGGACTCACCACACTAGGTCACAATCAGATAGTGACCTACACAGAGTTCACTCAGAGCCTCATTGATAGATTTGATCAATGGGATCCCGAGCTGCACTTCCGGGAGCTCACAGAACTTAGGAAAATAGGAGAAACAAAGGTATACATTCAATAATTCTAGAGGCTAGTAGTCATGGTACAATATGTATCACCAACTAGAATTATGATGCTTTTTACTGAAGGGTTGTTGGAACCCTTGAAGGGTTGGGTAAAGGATTTTAAGACTACCAACCTACAGGATGCTATTTGGAGGACAAGGGACCTAGGACTAGCGGCCAAACCAAAATTTGTGCCTAGACCACCTCTTAACACTAGAGGAAGAGATCAGAGACCTCCAATGAACCAGGGAGGACGTGACCCAAGGGGGTTTGACAGGGGTTGTGGTAGAATGGATGATAACACCAGGAGGGAGTTGAGAATGAAGCAACTCTTCTTCATGTGCAAAGAACCATGGAACCCATCACACAAGTGCATGAGCCATGGCCAAGTGAACTACATAGAGGTGACTTCATACAATGAAGAAGAGGAGGATTTCGGCTAGATTCAAAACATAGAGGCAGACACCACAGAGACATCAGAAGAGGAGAACCCAGGACTTGATCGTACGACTGAGGAGAAGGTCACCTTGGCATCTATCAGTGGAGTGCCTAAATATAACACTTTTAGGATGAGAGGAGTCTTGAAGGGGAAAAAAGTATCAGTGTTGATTGATGGGGGAGATTCCCACAACTTCATTGACTCAACACTATTTCAAAGGAGGCATATACCCATAGTTGAATTTGAAGGATTCAAGGTGGAGGTAGCAGGTGGAAGAACTATGCCTTGTGACAGGTACATTCTAGGTATAAATCTTACATTGGGTAGGCATGAGCTGACACAGGGTGTCTATGTGATGGAACTTCCGGATACTAACATCATCCTTGGAGTTCAGTGGCTCAGTACGTTGGGGCCTATCACCACCAACTACAATACTATGCAGATGTATTTTACAGAGGAGGGTGGATGAAAGGTAGTACTTCAAGGCATGATGGGTAATTATGCCAATGTATTTATGACCAAGAGGATGGAGGTCATCTTTAGGAGGGAGGATATAGTGTATGCAACAGAGTGTATAATTTTAGCACGTGTGGACGAGAAGGGAAAGGTCCACTACACTCTAGAAATCAAAGAGATCCTTGACAAACAAAAAAAAATGTTTGGATCGATTCCACCAGAGGTGCCACTAGACAGGGGGTTTGAGCACATCATTGAGTTGGAAGTAGGAGCCAAGCCAATCATTACCACACCATACAGGAATCCAAAGAAGTATAAAGACGAGATAGAGAAAGCCATCAAATAGCTCTTGGACATGGGGCACATCAGGCTGAGCTCTATCCCTTTTGCTTCTTCAATAGTGTTGGTCAAGAAAAAAGATGGAACCATGCGCATTTGCATTGACTTTCGGGCTTTGAATAAGAAGCCAATAAAAAACAGGTATCCTATATCAAGGATTGATGAGTTGCTAGACGAACTACATGGGGCTATCTATTTCACAAAAAATGACCTACACTCTGGTTACCATCAAATCAAAATGAGGGAGGAAGACATCCCAAAGACTTCTTTCAGATGTCATTATGGTAATTATGAGTTCTTGGTAATGCCCTTCGGGTTAACCAATTCCCCAGCCACATTCCAATCTTGCATGAACCATGTTTTCAACAAACAATTAAGGAAGCATCTGATAGTATTTTCTGATGATTTTCTCATTTATAGCAAGACATGGGAGGAACACCTTCAACATGTGGACCAAATTCTGTTAATAATGGAGGAGCAGTACTTGTACGTTAAGGAGTCCAAATGTGAGTTTGGAATGACATAAGTGATTTACTTGGGACACATCATCGGAGCAAAAGGGGTACAAGTACATCAGGAGAAGATTTAAGCCATTGTGGAGTGGCCTACTCCTAAGACACTCACAAAATTAAGGGGATTTCCAGGCATGTGCACTTATTACAGAAAATTTTTCAAAGGGTTCTCTTAGCTATGTGTACCCTTGATCGATTTGACTAAGAAAGGAGCCTTCAAATAGAGTGAGGAGGCTCAATTCACATTTGACAAGATGAAAAAGGTGATGAGCATGTGCCCAGTATTAGCTCTACCAAATTTCGTCCAGCCTTTTACTTTGGAATGTGTTGCTTTAGGAGAAGGTATAGGGGTCATACTAATGCGGAACAGGCACCCTCTTGCATATGAGAGACGAAAGCTCAGGGGAACTGAGCTACTTTACAACATTTATGAAAAACAAAATGCTATCTATCATGCACACACTAGAAAAATTCAGGCAATACTTGGTAGGTGCACAATTTGTGGTCAAATCAGATCATAACAGTTTGAAGTACCTATTGGATAAAAAGGACTTAAATGAAAGACAATAGAAATGGGTAAGCAGAATATAGGCCTATGAATTTGACATCGAATTTGTCAAAGGAAAGAACAATGTGGTGGCTAATGCATTGTCTAGGAGGCCATCCATTTATGCCATGACAAATGTATTGGTTGACTGGAAGGACCACTTGGTGATGGATTATTCAAAGGATCAGTTTGCTTTTTAGATAATGGACAGACAGGTATAGGATGAAAACTTCAGGATTATTGATGGCCTCATCTATTACAAGGACCGAATATTTCTGGTTCCTAGATCATCCTTCAAGTCCAAAGTGTTGCAGGCATGTCATGACTCACTGTTGGCAGCCAATTCACTTTTTTCTATTGTCTTATAAGATGCCTACACCAATGATTTGAAAACATCAATTTTTTGTCGCAATTTTCAAATAAACGACACTTTCATTTTTCGCGACATTTGCACATTTACCTTCGTTTTGTTTTCACGACTGTAAGCATGAAAAATTAATCTTTCGAATTCGTATTGAAATCATTATTTGAACTGTCGTTATCTTTCTTGTCAGTATGCCTATTGCATTTACATTTCATTTATCGCTATGCAGTTTGCAAAAGCCCTTTCGATCTGTACTCATTGGACATTCTTGGGTTGATTTTGTGACTTTGTCTCGCTAAGTTTGTGATGCATTGGCATTTGGATTTATGTGTTTTGATCTACTTGATCATTGGTTTCATGATAATATGTCGATGTTATGATTAAACCCTTGATATATTTCATTTGGTATGACACCTAGTTTCAAACATATTCACACATTGGTTAAACTATTGATATGAGTTGATACATTGGTGGAGAGTTAAATATTTGATTTTGGTTTCAAATTGAATAATTGATGGTTTAAAACTTTGGCACAACGTTGATTACGCACGTTGGTTTATAAACTTACCATTTGATTCATTAGTCGGCCAAGTGACATGACTTTTGAGTTATGCTATAATGGGTAGAATAGCTATAAGCCGACGGTTGTACTTTGGCAATAACTATTATGCATGGCAGAGATAAACTCCACCACCTTCGCACGATGGCATTTATGCCTATCCCTTATTCACCGTTTACCTCTATTAGCTCGGAGTGCCCAGCATGCATTTTACTCCTGTGTGTGCTATGACCCAAACCCTAAACTTACCATGTGTTCGGATCCATGGCACCAGTTGTGCGAATCGAGCTGAACGGCAACCAAGCCTTGTTAATGTTTGACAATTCCTGGAAAGACTTGGAGGCTAAAGGTTGGCTCACCTTCGTGTAGAGATTTGATGGTTTTAACTTATTTGTGGAACAACAGTTCGCTATGACTTTCGATGGATGTAGAGCCAAGGTGGGTGACATCCAGTTGGAAATCGATGAGGGATTTATCAGTTCTGCTATAGGGTTACCTGCCATAGGTCAGCGTTGGTTCAAGAATTAGAAAGTAGAAGAGGTTCCATGGCCACTGTTGTTTCTCTTGCGCAAAGTCACCTCTTGTGACAGAGGTATGCCCATATCTATGCTTAAACCACGATGTCACGACCTTTGATGGTAGTCAAATAGTTCGTGACCTATGAAGGTCGATACAGACTCATGTTTCTCTACCACCTGCATTTGTTAATGAATTTTATGGGATACTCGTTGAATATGCCCTTTTACCTTCAGCGCAACCTATATAAAATGTCGAAAAGGTTTAAAAAGGAGAAGGCTGATAGTAGCCTGTTCCACCATGGGCTTATTAAACTTATCATTGTTTATCACTTGATTTTACATGGTGATAGCTGGAGAGATTTCGTCGCTCGAAATGGTTTCGATGACACGGACCCTATACAGGTTGACAAGCCTGTAGTAAATGAAACCAAGGCTGGGCCACCCATGCCTTTCCATATCCTATTACCCTCTCCTAAGCCTTTGGTCAACCCTCCTATTGACTTACCAGACGTTGGAACTGAGAAGGCCGAGACTATTAAAAATCCTGTAAGCAAAAAACCCAAGGCAAACCCTACTGCTAATGCCAAGGGTAAAAAGAATGCTCGACTTATTTCAAGGATGGCTAGAAAAAAACCTAAACCCTCTGCTGAGTCAAACCCTATCGTCCTAAGTGAGGATTCAGATCTTGACGTAGAACGTTTCTTAGCCAGTGAGTACCCTTACTCACAGGGTTTATGCCCCGAACCACCTTATGATTTCATGACAAATATTCCTCTCTGCCTAAGGAACGACCCTAGATACCCTGGTATCAAATTACCTCGCGAAGCCCTCAGCAATGTGTCCAAAACCCTCACATGCTCTTTCAAAACCCACACATCCGTCATGTGACCAATGTGAGTTATGGTTGGAACGATACTACATTGACTTTCCCCTACTTCAATCGAAAATTCAATCACTGGAAAGTCAAGTTGTAGAATTGATCAGTCAAAGAGACCAGCTCCAAGCAACTGATAAAAAGCAGAAGACAACTGGCTCCATCCTTTTCAAGAATGTTGAATCGGCCACAGCCGTTATCAACTCCAAATTGTCGTGATCCAGCCATACAGGTATGAATTTTGATATCATTTTAGTTTTGTGAATGATCAAGGTTAATATAATGATTTTAATTCTATTTTCAAATAGCTCGGTCTCTCATTCAAATGCCTCTCTCATTCGGTGTTCATCCTGTACATTGTTTTTCTTTGCTAAAAATAAATGGAGTTTCATTTTGATACATGATTTGATCATTCCTAGTTTAGTCACCGGTAGATTTTTATCAGGATTTGAATGGTTTTCGATTGGATTTGATTTGATTAAGTTAACGAAACTGATGGTTTGCTTTCAATGGAATTTGTTTTGCATCTACTCCAAACAAGAGGTTTTTCATGCTCAATTTAGAATACGATCGTGTTTGGATTTGATTTCGTTATGGTTCATACGCTGTGATTGGAAAGCGATTTCAATAAGTTTGATTATTATGATCTTGCGATATGTCATGTAATCTTCTCAGAATACAAATACAACTCTGTTCGGTTTCAATTTTGAAGGAATTGCTCTGTTTCGCATGAAAATAATGCTCTCAGTTAAGCCTGTGCAAATGCGCCCGAATCGTCGAATGGTTTTGGATTCGTAATGACTATGTTAAAACCTTTTCTGTTCGATTCGCTCTTATTCTGATTGGATTATCCCATATATTGAGTTGGCAAGATTGTTTTATGAGCTGGATTCGTGTTTTAATTGCTGCTCCGTTTGATTTGTAAAAACACATTGATCAACATTCATGATTTTTGTCAAATACGATTACAATTCATTGTCAAATGAACGATTTTGATCAAAGTCAATTGATCTTGTTTGCCCAATTTGCAATAACAAATTACGAATTCTGTTGCCAATCAATCGATCCTGTTATGATTTTATTTGAATTGATTTTCGCACCAGTTTGAATTGATCTATTCATGGCATGAGTCATTTGCTATGTCAACACAGTTATAACGATTTGAAAATGATCTTGTCGGATTCATATCTCTTGTTGATAAGGCAGCATAACAATTGCTTGCGATTTGTTTTGATTATGTTGATTTCGATTTGATACGAAACGATTGCGTTGTTGTTCCATATAATTTTGCCACCCGACTTTGTGGTAACAAACAAAACAAAGTACGCCTATCTCTGTAGTCTTTTAATTGATTTGGATCCTGTTTGATTTCGAATGGTATAACAACTTTAAATTGAATGATTCATTTTCAAACAACTATTGGATGTTAATTGAATTTGATTTAAAAAAAAGAAGATTTTAATCGATTTTGATGATGATTCTGTGTCTTATTTAGACCAGCAACAGAATCGCAAGATTCTGTAGCTAGTCTATAGGATTAGATTTTTATCATTTTGTTAATAAAGAATCCTTCTAACTTGTTCATTTTTGGCCCTTTTCAGGTAAATTCGAATTGAATGGGACATGTTGGACAGGCTAGGGGAATATTTGTGTATTTTAGTTTTACTTTAGATTCTTAGTTTAGTTAAACTTGGGATATCTTCCCAGATTTTATGTAAACAGTTTGATAACTTCCACAGGGAGGTTTTACCCTGTGGAAAAACTTATAAATACTTATTATTTTTGTAATAAGGATCATCCTCACTTGTGGGAGAACCAGGCTATGGATTTCTAATACAAACTGAGACAAGAGTTGATGTTCTGCTACAACTTTCGCTTTCATAATATCAATCTTTTGTTTCATGTTTATGCTTATCAATTTGCATTTGATTGGTGACTACTTTAGCTATCATTGTCTTTTGCAGAATGATATGAATTAATTAATATGATCCATGTCTGATTTCTTTCAACATTTTAAAACAAAGCAATTACTTGGTTCAGTTTATGAATGGCAGATTTCTCTTCTTCATCAATTGAACTATTATGTATAGATCTTTGCATACAGGTTTATCTAATTGTGAAGGTTTATAAATTATAAGATTGTTGTTATTTTTATGTCTTGTTTGTCCTGTAATCAAACTTGTAGAGCACTGCAGCGTATCGTTTACGAAAATCTCCTAGATAATTCGGTGCGGGTTTCCTCCCTCCGATCAGCTAAAACAATCATCATTCACAAGACAAACCTGGAGTGTTTCCAGGTCAGTTTATTGTTGATTTGTTTAGTATATTTATTAGTAGTTTAGTTAGATATATGTTTAGTTAGATTTATAGTTAGAATTAGTATATTAGTTGTTTAGTTTAGTTAGTTTTGTTTTATTTCTTGTTCATAAAATCATAAAATCAACAAAAAATATCTTTTACTGTCTTAGGGCAGAATATAAGTGAGTTTTTCAGGTTTTATTTAAATCTGTAAATTGTAGATATTGTACATTTTGTGAATAAGTTATATTTCATTTAGTAGTTAGATAGTTAATTAGTTAGAGTTAGTATAGTAGTAGTTAGTATATTGTATATATAGAATAGTTAGATTAGTTTAGTTTGTTTTAGTAATTAGTTGATCTAAACATGAAGAAGACTTGAAAAACTTGAAAACTTATTGCAAGTGAAATGTTATGTGTTTAAAGAAAATGGATCAGTTTGCAACACATAAATTAAAGGACTACTTATGCAAATTACACATAGACAACAACATAAATATTGAACAACAGACATAAAACACAACAATTGATAAAGGAGTTCACCCTTCTTATGGGCTACATCTCCTGGTCCAGCTTCCAATAGATCATTATTATTAATTTCTCAAAAAGTTCTTAAAAACATGTCATACAATGCTCAAACTGACAAACCGACTGCTCCAATGGCTTCCCAGTGTCCCAAAACCCCTGTCTGGGCTCTTTCGGCACCTCAATCGGTCAAAAAATGAGAAAGATAGGCCTCCTGGAAGTCTCCTTCTTCAAGCTTGCTGTCTTTGGTTCTACAATTTGCACCCCCCTTCAATGAACCTGGCTCACACGCTCATTTAAGCGCAAAAACCCAGCACCGGGCGCAACCACGCCAACAGTGCAAACCGTAGGATGGTTAAGGGCACGCCGACCCCTAACCGCCTCGGTGCCTGGGCATATGAGAGCATATGACCTCAAACTTATCAAAAGGTGGTTAACCGTTACATAACCGTAACGCACTCCAGGTCACGGGCATATAGTGTAATACATGAGACCAAATGTTAAAAAATCCCGTGCACATTCCCGCGCTCTTGTTTTCAACGGTGGTCATACATAAACTATGGGCCAAGTTTTATAAACCCGCGCCAATAGTCAGATTACATTGTATATAGAACACGGTCATATAATATTTGCAAACGACCACGGGCCGGGGCTAAGCCCCGACCCGACCCCCCCGCCAATGGTTACAATATATGATTTTAAATATATTAAAACACATATAATAAACAAGCAATAAACTGTGTCCCATTGGTCGGGCGGTCGTGCGAAGGCGCTAGGTGAATGGGAGGTCCGGGGGTCGAACCCCGCGGACTCCCAAATAAGTTTTACACAACCATATGAACCAAAAAATGAGTGACACGTGGCGCCTCCGGATTGGGCCACGAGTCCTCACAACATTCGCCATGTACAGGACACGTGTCAACATTTGATTCGCCAACAATCAACCAAAAAACAACTGCCACATAATCATCGTACGGTCTGTATGGCCCTACCACATCAGACCGTATAGACTGTATGGACTATACAGACAGGTACAGTCAACATCTAAAATTTTTGCCTGTTTGGCTTGGTGAATAGATCGCGATATCTTCTTCATATGACGTCCATTTGACAAAGTAAATATACCACCGGAATCAGGAAGACGAGACAGACGCAATGACACTGTTTTCATCGCATTCTGAGCACTTTGAAAATTGAGCAAAATTTGATCCCCTGATCACACCTCCCCATTGGGAAGCTTTTGGACCTCTAAAAGACTATCTCAGTCTATGTGAAGATGAGGGTATAATTCCCTCAACCTTCCAACCAAAATCCACTTAGCCTTGCTTGGATTCGTCCCTTTAAGACCAACTCACAAATACTCCACATTTCCTTGCTTTGAAGTTCACATTCTCCTGTCAAGGATGGTGTCTTCCTGCAGTTCTGTTAGATACTCTGGAGAAAAATCATCTATGGAAGGAATCTGAACATGCTCTCCTTGATCATCAATCAATGGAGGCTCATACAACTTCAAATTCTC
>SNQJ01S0241797.1:0-11584 GCA_010110895.2 Picea sitchensis
GACTTAGTAAGTCACATTATTAATCATCCTATTCCTGGCCTACTCAACTTTTCATTCAACTCTTTTATAGTTTCCTAGAGATATAGCTTAAGTTGCCCTTCTACAAGAAGTGAATGTAGCCTAGAAACATAGATGGATAGTATTTTAGATGATAATCTAGGATTTTCCTTCTATTTGTTATAATGTTTTATAGAATTTTATTAGTGCTATGACATTTTTTAAAAGTTTATACATGAAACTTTGTAAGGAAGATATTTTATTCTGTTTGAACTAGCATTTATGTGCTCTCTTGTATATTGTTAAGGGAACATATTCACACTTCTCATTATTTATTTAGTTATTTCGTTGATAAGTGAATAATAAATTTTTTTAAGTGATTTCTTACATTTTTAAAGTCTTCTAAATCAATTTTAATCTGAGTGCATATTAACCATCATCATCATCATCAATTTTATACACACTTGTGATCTAAATAAAATATAACATTCCTCAAAAAAACAAAATATTTCAAATTCCTTACCTCCATTTTAAATTCTTTATATATTTCTAAATCCTTTTATAATTAATCAATTTTTTTATAATTAATTTAATTCCAAAATTTATTTATCATCTTTAATATTACTCTATTCTCTGCAACCTATCCCATCTATGTGAAATTATTGTAACCTAGTACCATGTTTTTAATGGATGGATTGTTTGAGTAGTAAATATCCCATCTATGTGGAATTATTATAACCTAATATTATGTTTTTAATGGAAGGATTGTTTAAGTAATAACTATTATATTTTTGAATTAATTATGAAAATTTTGAATTAATTATAAATTTTAAATTAATATAAAATTTAAATATAAATCATTACAAAAAAATTCAAACTATATAAAATATATTAATCTCATATATATATATATATATGTATATATATATATATATATATATATATATATATATATATATAATTAATATTAACATATTAATTACAACCCTACTCCATCTATCTTTTACTATATATATATATATGAATTTTACTAATTATTATATACAGCCTATCTAGTTTATGTTGAATTATCGTAACATAGTAAAATGCATATATAAAATTAATATCATTAATTAATATCGTGTGTATTGTTTGAATATATGTAAAATGTATATGTATTAACTAATTGTGAGAATTTTTAGAGTTAATTATAAGATTTAAGAATTAATATAAATTTTGAACAAATCATTTTAGAAAACTTTAGAACTTTTTATAAATATATTCAATCATATATATATGAGTTTTCATTTTATACTCATTTTATATATTGTTTTTATGTGAAGAAAATTGTGTTTCTATTTATTTTTTCATTTTATTTATGTTTTAAGAGAAATGAAATTAAAATAGATTTATCATGAGTTTTACGTATATTTAAAAAACAAGTTGCAAATTAAAAAGTTATAAAACCAAAATGATTTAAAAATAATTTAATCAAAATTTTGATATATTTTAAAAGTTCAGTTGACAGTACTGTGCGGGGCATTAAATGAATACCAGCAGATGACTATATTGAAGGAGATAGATATTGATTCGACGATATGGAAGATATTGAAGACGATAGCATAGATATTTATAACGATATTGGGCATGGAATGTAAAAGAGTAAATAATAATAAACATACAAAATCAACATGAAAGAATAAGACATCAAATTACCATGAACCCTCCCTAAATTAAACAACTGGACTCCAAAGAATTCTTGGATTATTAGCCTCTTCAAAATATAATACATTTAGATGTACCAATCCTCATTAGAAACATTATGAAAATTATTCTTGTGTAAATGTTACACCTAATTCACCTTTTAAACACAAAAATTGAAAAAATGGGGAGGTAGAATTGATATGAAAAAATATTTAATTGCTTACAATATTAATACAATGGACTCTATTATATAAAGTGTACACGTTGTTATCAGATCCTTATTCTAAAGATAACTGGGGAGTTTGAGAGAATATCTCAACCACACACCAAAACAAGACTCTAAATCCAACTCTCTATCAACCTCTTAATAATAGGATCATACAACTCACATAGAGATTAACTCTACCTCTCAATACATTAGCAAAGATAATAGATAATTAGGAATTATATATTCCAACACTCTCCTTAATGACTACTTATCCTAAATATCTATGTGGTCATATCTTCGTTGTGCTTCCTCTTGTACCATATGATTATTGGCGTCCATATAAAGAGAAATCCATATACCAGAATACATGGGTCATCGGCCAGCTATGTACTCTAGTTCTCTAGGAATCTTTTTTTAGCTACATGGTTCATTCAACCATTCTTCCTCATAGCTCCCCCTTCATCCCATCATCATCAACCTAGGTTTTATTTTGAAACACCCTGCTTAGTGCTCTGGGTTTCAGTTTATGGCAGAGCTGCCTCCTTGTTATGACAACAGCTTTCATTAGCAGGTCGCGATTTTTTATTTTTTTGTGTCAAGGTGTGTGCGTGTGTAGAAGGACGGACTCACGTGACTCTACGTCGCCACCAGGCAACCGACCAGACTAACCTAATAATAAGATGATTACGACCTTGTCCAACACAAATTATATGAACAAGCGTCCTCTAGGAAGGTGCAGGTAAGAAGGACCCAGACTTTGGCCAACCATGAATAAGACTCCTTGAAAATCTCGGAATAAATGCTCCCTTTAAATATTTATCGACGAGATATCCAACCTTAAAGAAGGTATAATTAGTTAACTGCAATCCCCGTTTGCTGAATTTATAAATACCGGTTTCACTTAGAATTGCTGACCTTAAATTTTTATGGGTCATCCAGGTCAAATGCGATTTTCATGAATTCACCATAACACCACCATATCTTTCACTATTTATCTTCGTATGCATTTTGGCATGTAACCAAACTTACTTATCAACCGCTTCAAGTAATCCCTCATTTGTAAGCCTTACAATCTTTGGGTTTGCATCAAGTTCCTTACACAACAATCATTGACAAGGTTTATGGAACAAGAATCTCCCTCATTGTTACTTTTTCTCCTTGGCATCATGCTCACAATTCTTTATGCAACAAGATAACAGGAGTTCAATCCTAGAAGTAGCTCTCTATTGCATTTCTATTATTTACTTTACTTTTAGCAATGCCAACAAGAGCTCATACAACTCTTACAATTCCATTATTTAAATGCTCTTGTTCGCATTATGAGCATACACATGTAGTCCAAGACAATCCGCAACAAGATATTGAAGAACTTAAGTTGCAAAGACGGTAAGGTTTCTCATGCAGGTAAAATTTTGGATACATATATTTCAACTTATAACTCATACTGTAGCATAAAGGCAAAGTTAAACCATGCAAGGAAAATTCCTATGATCACTTGACTCCTCACAAAAATTCTTGAGCTTATATGGATCAATCGAGGGAAGAATGTATTCAGCGGAGATGCCAAACAAGTGAAATATGTTTCCCCCCTTTTTATTAAAGCAAGTTATCATTGTACCATATTTTCTTGAAATGAACAACATGGGTAGCAATATCACTCACTAAATTTTGTTTGTCAGTACCATCTTGATGTTGCAAGACAACCCACCATTTTCAACAAGCAAAAATAGGATTTATGTTCATTCTTATGAGGGAAAGAGTTAATCATAGAGGTCCATAACAGCAGCTAACATTCACAGTAGAAAGAATGAGAAATGACCTTAGCATTTTAAAACAGAAAACACAGGAGCAACTTATACACCTTTTGGCATACATCTTTTAACATAAAGACATCTCTTATCTTGCACAAATGCCATAAAATGGAGATAAAGATGTAAGCTAAAGGGCATGAAATAAACTTGGTTTGCCTTCTACAAATGGGTTTATCTATGAACTTAAAGTGAGAATTATGAAATGCCATATCCAACCCCTTTTTCACCAATTCCAATAGCCATCAAATTGCAGCAGTAGACACCAAACCCATTGCCAACATTTGACATCAACAAGTTCAGTCATAATAGACATGGTTAATGAATTTGATTGCCCAATTAAATGTGCTTGTCAACACACATGGAGATTTCCACAACTATTACCATTCCCTAGCATGCACTAGATCTACACTCTTCTTATTAAGCAATCAAACTATGTACATACAATGCCATAACTGCCCATGAGGTTCTCACTGTTTACACAACAATGTGAATCCTTGAATTAAAATTTGGTACACCCGATTCGACCCAGAGCTTTATCCACAACTATACAAAGAAGCGCCATGTACTTCTACTTGGGCTTCTTCATGCCCATACCATTTGAAATGGTGAAATTAAGATAGTAATCTTAGAGATCACATTCCGCCAGAAACACATACAATTCCTATATATGACACACCGCGGGTTTTCGCCATGCAAAACGCAAAGGTTGGAATATCTAGTCGTGGGGAAAAATGTTGGGACAACTCTGTCTAAATGGATGAATTAAAGCGCCCGACAGAGAAAGCGTGACATTAAAAACACGGTGGTGGTGCCCACGACAATACAGCGTAACAATATAGGCGCCCAACAATGTCTGGCGGAAAGCGCTTCATTAAGCAGCGGGACAATTAGAGCGTACATTAAATGCTGTGGGAAGGAGTAAGCGTGTACTAGAAGCTTCCGCGATTTTGCCGGAGAGAAAAAAAATGAAAGGCTTGGTTTAACAGTTTACCAGAAGACAAAAGCAATGCCGGAGATAAAATAGATTGCCAGAAGGCACCACGAGTTGCGGGGGAAAGAAAAACGATTTACTTGATGAAAGCAAATTAGAATTAAAAACGATTTGCCGGTAAATCAATTGCCAGAATGAAAACGATTTGCCAGTAAATCAATTGCGAGAATGAAAAACGATTTGCCAGTAAATCAAATTGCCAGAATGAAAAATGATTTGCTAGTAAATCAATTGCCAGAATGAAAAGCGATTGGCGATAAATCAATTGCGAATGAAAAGCGATTTGCGATTAAAACAAATTGCGGTCAAAAGCCAAACCACGCCCATACGCTGGCGATCAATGTAAAGCGCTAACCACATACCACAATAAATAAAGCATATATATAGCGGCCATGAGTCATTTCCTCCGAGTAGATTCCGGTTATCTCATAATAAAAAAGCGCGGAGGTATTCCTCAATGATACGGTTACCTCAAAACGGTATTCCTCCGGTAAAATCCACGGAGTTATCTCTTAAAGGCGCTGGAGGGTATTCCTCCAAAAATCCGCGGTTGTATCTCTTAAAGCGGAGGTATTCCTCGAAATCCGCGGGTTATCTCAAAAACGCGGAGGTATTCCTCGATAAAAATCATAGTTATCTCTTAAAGAAAATGCAGAGATTAATGACCATTTTAGTTTTCCCATAACAGTTGAATCTACATAATTTTTAGTGCTTTCTATTCTACCAAGTAAGCGACCATACCTTTGCCTTTTCCCCTACTTGTAATGATGTCCGCACCTCGATCTAAGTCCCACGCTCCTTGCCGCTACCGCTCGCCGTAGTGGAAAGCTCACTTAGAACACCTCCGATAAGCGCTAGGTACTTTCTGCTTTATAGCCCAGAGCCGCAAAAGGGCCACACAAGGACCAGAGATAGACTAGTGTCTCGGCTCGCCTCCACGGCTGAGCTACCACTCCAACACAGCGAGATAAACCCAACTCCTCACAAGCAACCCATCAGCCACAATTCGGCGATAGTGCAGCTAACCGTTCCAGCACTTCTTCTTTCCCTTTCGCAGAAATTTGAGACTAACCTAATTTCGAAATCATTAATTAATTTAATTTTTTAATGACAACCCTCCAAAAATTCTCTGTAGTACAAGTGTCCTCGACCTAACGTTATGCAAAATTAATTTCTTTTAATAATTAAAGACTCGGTCCCTCCCCCAAAATTACTCCTTAAATTACTCTGTAGAGTTGCTCATAATCACTCCTTTTAATTACTCCTTAATCACTCCTTAATCGCTCCTTAAATTTCTCTTTAAATTGCTCCTTAATCACTCCTTAAATTTCTTCAATTTTATTATTAAATTCTCTCTTGTTATTTTTATTTTTTAAAACCCAAAAAAAAAAAAAAAAAAAAAATGTAAATATATATATATATATATATATATATATCTTTTATTCTAAACTTGTCTCCCGCTGTGGAATTTTATTTCTTCTTTATCGATTTAAAGGCCATGGGTTTCGCTAAATTTTATTTCCCCTCATTTATTTTACCCCCTTACTTTTAAGAAGACTTGTTCACCTAGGTGGGTTTTTAGTTCGCCCTAGGTTTTAATTTTGTGGACCACTTTTTCTTTGGAAGATCCAAAATCTTAGAGATGTTTTAATTCAAGTTTTGATTTGAGGCGGTGACGATTTAATTAAATTAGTTTTAAAAGAATTTTTCTTCGAGCGTTTAAGGTCTTAGGGTCATCAAGGACATCTCATCATCATCATCCATACATAGCGTGCTGCCGCCGGGCCTTTTCGTGCTCAAAGGGTGCCACTTTCCTCTTGCTTCTGGCTGTAGCGGCGTGCCCGCCGGGGATGCACCACGCGTGCTCAAAGGGTGCCATAAGCGACTTGCATTTTCTTTAGCATAGCGTGCCCTTGGGATACCGTGCTCAGGTGCCACTCCGGTGACTTGCGTTCTTGCATGACGTGCTCTTCGGGATGCACCACGTGCTCAAAGGTGCCACTCGGCTGACTTCAGCCAGTTAGTAGACTCTATAACCCACCAGGTCAACATACTCACGCCAGAGTGATGAACTTGTGGGAGACTAAAGGGTCTAAGGAATAAGTCCCCCACCATATTGCATCCCCCTTAGAGTCATCGTGAGCAACTACCGCAGTCTACCCTCACGACATCATGCATCCTCTCGAACTAGGTAATCGGTAACCCTCTGATTCCGAGGAACCCGCGGCGGGAGTGCTAGTAGAATTTCGTAAGCCGGTACAGCATCACACCTCTCCCTCAATCTAGGAACTGCGTGTGGCCCCTTTACTCCCATATGGAGTGCGGTGGGAGAAAGCTATAAAATTGACTTGCATCATCAACCATCATGTCGGATCATATCAACAACATATCATAAAATCAATAGCATATCATTCAAAACCACACAATATCAGTAAATGGAAACAACTCAAATAACCCACTCTCTGACTCAATCCAGAATCCAAGCGAGTTCCATGACTCACCCTCTGCATCCTCGGGTCGAATACGCACACTCAGTAAGCTGATGACATCCGCCTATCTACATCAATGTAGTAAAACATCAAGTCATATAACTTAAGCGCGTAATGAGGAAAAAGTTTTATCATCATAAAATCCAGGATGCTAGAGCAAGTGTCCTCAAGAGATAAGTTTGGTAAATTATTGCGGTAGGGATGATGGATTACCCTCAACCATGCACCGGGTTTTCTCATATTACCTGTAACCACCACCATAAGGTTCTCGGGTATCATCAACCATGCTTAAGGTTTATCGGATTACCTATAGCTTGCTTTACATGAAATCGTTCAATTATTAATAAACTCTATCTTACAAATAACATAACTATGCACACTTTCAAACCAAAAGTATAAAAGCGAGAACTAAATCTTCGCTGCTTTGTGACTTAATTTGGAGGAGTTTTATCATCATAAAAATCCAGATCACTTGCGAGCAAGTGTCCTCAAGAATAAGTTTGGTAAGTGTGCCAGAGCGGGATGTTACAGGATTACCCTCAACCATGCACCAGGTTTTCTCAAATTACCTGTAACCATGCTCTGGGTTTTCTCAGATTACCCTCAACCATGCTTAAGGTTTTATCGGATTACCTATAACCATGCTTTACATAGTGGTTTCTAGATTACCACGAAATTTTCACATTAGGGGGTATACAATGGCTCAGGTACATAGAATTTTCTAAGACCACTACATCAAAATATCGTAGCCTTGCTTTCAATTACATGTTTCACAAATAACATAACTATGCACACTTTCAAACCAAAAAGTATAAACAGAACTAAATCTCACTTTCTCACTTTTGTGACTTAATTTGGAGGATGTGTGAGTCCAACGGAATGAGCATGTACACCTCACTTCATTATAACACAATTACTTCATTATAACACAATCGATGCAAAAATCAACTAATTTGACAACAATGTCCTCCAGGACAACGCACAATGGAGACTCTCTTCCTCTTCGGTTGGCGACTCCTCAAAACACTGTTTCCTAATTTCAATATGCTGCTCGCAGATCCTTATTACACTGCCATACGCTCCAGTCCTAGATTGTCAACACTTCTGCTTGGCATTTACCAACAGTAATTTTGTGATTGGAGATGCCATCACCTAAAGAGACCTCTACCAGAGATAATTAACAACATAAGAGCCCCAAAACTGTAAACATCTCCCTTCTTTGAGTGAACACTTCCACCACCATACTACACAGGAATTGAATGCGACTTATGGCCAAGCATACCGCCAAATTATGATCCAGAGTTTGAAGGATACCATGTGAAGATCCAATTACAAGCGAGTGTTTGGGTTATCCACGTTGATTCAAAAGAGAGCTTTGGTGATGGCCAACAAAAGGGCCATCAAAATTTTGATCTCGGAGTTCAAATCGAGAACATCATTGAGGCTTTTCATAGGCGCCAGGTTCACGTCGAGTGCAACATCTTCGGGGGTCACTACTGTGAACGGGAACTCGCTACTGCTACACGAGGGCATGATGGGATTGCTAACAACAAGAATGATGTATACACACAACAAAAAATCCTTACCAACAGCATAAGAAACTTCTATAACATCTAGCCCAGTTGCTTCACATAGGGCTGACATCTCCTCACGCACAGATTGGTCAAATTCACACCTCCGCAGGCTTTAATCCTCTCCACTGGGATGCGATACCATCCAGTGAAACCTCCAGGTATAGCAACGAACTAGAGGAAATATACACTCAGGGGGAAGGTCAGCTCTTTTTGCTGCCCTCCATTCTTCTTGTAAGTCTACATTATCAGCAAACTTTCGAAGCTCTGCTAAAAGTTCAGTCTTAAGAACCCAATCTTTTTATCCAAGCCACTTAGTGATAACGTTACTCAATTCAGAGTTGAAAAATTGAATCCATCTCCTGGGAGTTACACCATTGGACTTATTTTGAAATTTTTCAGGCCACATCTCATAATAATTACTGAAGACCTCTTTCTTCACGATTTCTCTGCGGATTTCAACAACTCCATTAACATAATGGCCAACAATAACACATATGTTAGCCTTAAAGCACTGACTGAAATTCAAAGGCTTGGATTTGTCGACTAAAAGTAAAATCCCCGAGAAGTTAATTACTTTCCAGAGGCTTTATCCATCGCTTCTCTCTTCATAACTTCGAACCAGTATTGATGATCCACTGATTCCATGGATTTAAAGTTCAAATTGTCTGGAAATAAAGACGACTCCTCATATCTTGATTTATGTCATTGGCCTCTCCTGGAACTTGAGCATTTTGTTGCCTCTGTTGTCATCTACTTTTACTGTGGCGTGATGGCAAATACAGTCCAAACGGACTTTTTGTATGCCTCACAACATTAAACGCTCTTCTAGCTTTTCGTTCACCTCATTAAACCCTCCCCTGGTTTTCTCGATATCGACGTCTTCGATAGCTAGGTTAAGAGCCAAACGTTTTTACAAACAATGGCGGGTCACAATGTTAAGCTCTCAGAAATTATCTACTCTACTCTCCACATATTTCTGGGCACTCCCGTGAGGGAGTCACGCCCAGTCGTGACGCTCTGATACCATGATAAAATGGGAGAGTAGAGTGATATGAACAAATATTTAATTTCTTACAATATCAATACAATGGACTCTATTATATATAGTGTACATGTTGTTATCATATCTAACTTATTCTAAAGATAACTGGGGAGGTTGAGAGAATATGATAGAGTTCATTGTATTGATATTGTAAGCAATTGAATATTTGTTCATATCACTCTACTGTCCCATTTTATCATGGTATCAGAGCGTCAAGGTTGGGCATGACTCCCTCACGGGAGTGCCCAGGCACATGAGAAGAGTAGAGGTGTGTTGTGTTCGTCTGTTGACTGTGGTGTGGTGTTGCATGCTTGAAGTTGTTGCAGGTGATTTGACGTGGATATGTTTGCAAGGAGACATATCACTATGTTTTATTTGTTGTGGACGTATTGAGCTACAAAGATCTGTGTGAGCCACCTGTGTGTATGTGTATGTGGTGGTGAAGTCTGTGTGTCTGTCTAAGTGTAGATGTTCTGAGTGGATTGATATATATGGGCTCTGCGTTGATCATAGGCAATAGGATAGCGAGAAGGAGCCTGCGAATCGAATAACGGGGAGAAGCCTTGGAGAACTGAGAATGAGGTGCATGAGAGCCAAAAAAAAAGAAAAAAGGGCATCGCTGGAAGAAGAATAACGGGGGCATCCGATGGCCTGGTGTGTTTTTGAGAGGGGGCTGTGTTTCGGATTCGTTCAGAAAGATATCATAGCTTGGATCCCATGTATTATCGTGGTGCTCTGAGTTGTTCGCTATTACCAGCCTGACTCATCCGTTTCTTCCTAAGGTCGCATGTTTGAGTCCTGTCACGTGTTGCCCGGGAATTATACGAATGTCTGATGCCACGACAACATGTCCCTTGTGTCCGAAAGTCTCCCCTGTGGGCCAACAATTGTTGATAAAATAAGCTTTTAAATATGTCTTTCTCTGATCAAGGTAGGTCATTCTTGTACGTTGGGATCTAGAGCCAAGAATATTGTGCCAAGTAGTTGTAGAGCTATGATTGGTCAGGTTGCTGGAGGTTGCTTGTCGTAGAAGTGTTAAAAAGTTGACTATAATAGGAAAGAACCTTTGCTTTCGTACAGATGCTCATCACTGATGGTTCTGTTTTTCCCATCATGATTTTGGCTGGAATCCATAAGCTTTAATCTCATCGTTGTGATTGAAGAGATTTCCAGCTGTTTAAATTGAGCCATTACTTTCAAAATGCAAAATGCAATCAAGCAATCAAAATCGTGAGTTTTTGTTTACCACATTCTGGAAAGGGTTTCCAGAGATAGGGCAATGCCTATAGATGAGGCGATGTTGAGGCGTGCATGTTGTTATTAATGTTGTCCCAGCACAACTCATTTGTTAATTTTGATCTCATTTTTTATTTTGCTATGAGAGCTTCATATGGATGACCCAATTGGACAAGTTCAAAAAAGAACATAGTTGGCAGATGGCCTTATATTGGCGAAAACAACCTGCCCCTTAGGTGTGCTACTTATTGTTTTCGAGTCCCGACCTGATTCTTTAGTTCAAATAGTGTCATTGGTAATCTGAAGTGGAAATGGCCTTCTTCTGAAGGGTGGGAAAGAAGCAGTTCGAACAAATGCAATTTTGCATAAGGTTATCATTGAAGCACTTCCTGAATCTGTAGGAAGGAAGCTTATCGGACTTGTAACTTCAAGAGATGAAATTCCAGATCTTCTTAAGATGGATGATGTTATATATATAGTCATTCCAAGAGGCAGCGAAAGACGAACATGCAAAAGGAGAGTTTCAATCCAAGTAGAGAAAATGGCTATGCTG
>SNQJ01S0241798.1:0-13444 GCA_010110895.2 Picea sitchensis
AATAAAGTGAAGTGATGAGTGTACTATAAGTCAAAGGGGATACAAAAGAAATTATTTAAATAATAAAGTTAATGGAGAAATTACTAAGTGGACAAATGGTTAGAAGTGGGTTAGTCCTAAAATAAGGAAAATGGTTTAAGATGGTTAGAAGGTAACCCCTTGAGGAAGCTACATAAAAGTATAAAAAAGAGACAAGGGTATCTCATTTTAATTACACTTGAGCATATTGAATATCTACAAGTGACCGAGGTAAACAAAGAATATATAAAGCAAATTTCAGAGGGAAGGTGCAGTAAAGAAAGGCTGAAATTCAAGGGAGGATAAATTCTTTTGATGATGCTTTCTAAGGTATGTTATTTACAGGTCATCTCACCATTTTCACAATAACGTTTTTTCTAGAATGATTCAAACAGAGAAAAATGGAGGCTGTTGAGGAAACATATCCAAGTAGATGTGATACATTTTTTTGGCTTGTGGGTCGTTGTATTTTTGGAGTTACACTCCGTGGAAAATAGGGTTTGTGGCTAGTCCTGAAACTAGTCTAAAACAAATGTTTCGGGTAAAAACGTTATAACTTTTTCATAACATATCCAAATTCAGTAAGACCAAATGTATTGGTTAGGGTACAATCTTTAGTATTTTTGGTACCACTTTCAGATCGATACAACAAATATTCCATGTGGGGAACGCTCTACAAGTTCGATCTCTAGAATAATCCAGAATTCAACAAGGTATGCCATTTTTGCTATAACTCCTTTTCTAAGAGGTTCCAAGTAGTGAAACCTGCAGGAATTGCATAAAATACACTAAATAACATTGTGTACTATTTTTAGATCTTTATTCATTACATGTACATAGTTATGATTATTTCAAGTTAAGTTTGTTCACTAATCCAGAATAGTCATGTGAGAGTAAAGTAAAGTTTGATGAAAATGCTAGTCTCTTGTTGTTAAAGTTAAGAAAGGTTTGCAGGTATGTGATCATATACACCAAGTCTATTATAGAGTTACAAATCATATTTGGATGATGAAATTGATGAGGGATTTTGGTTGAGGTACATGGTTGAGATAAGTAGTTGATGAGTTGGCACATACATGAGGTGTATAGTTGATGATGTTGGTACATCTTGACGAGTCATATTTTATGTGTATTTTATGCATGATTGGTACATATTTGGTGCATGGTTGATGCAATCATTGATGGTACAGGTTGAGGTACAAGTTGGTGCATGGTTGATGCACTTGTTTATGGTACAGGTTGATTACAGGTTGTCTGGACAAGTTATTGTGATAGGTTATTTGTAAAGGTTTGGTGCATGATTGATGCATTTGTTTATGGTACAGGTTGATGTATGGTATATGTTGGCACAAGTTATTGGTATAGGTTGTTTGGTGTAGGTTGATTGGTACAGGTTTACAACAGTATATCTCATAGTGATAGTGTGATAGTGGTTCCATAATTCTACTTATATTTCAGGGTGGTTGGACAGGTGGTTGTAGCCACCTTCCAATTGTAGCCAAAGAACATAGAGGGTTGTAGCCTCCTTCTAGTTGTAGCCATATAATTAGGGAGTTGGATCTTCCCTCAGGTTGTATCCTGAGAAACCAGGGGGTTGGGGCGTCCTTCCAGTTGCAATTGGAAAAAAAAGGAAGCTGGTGCTTTTAATGAATGTAATTCTTAAAGACATAAGAAAAAATATTCTGTGGTTTTCTCCCACTTTGGGTTTCCGTGTAAAAACACTGGTGTACTGTGTATATATATGATTTATCATTTGTTCATTGTTTATTTATTCTAAAACTATTGGATGATAATGCTACTGATCCAGGAGGCTCCCTAGGCTCATAAAATGCTCAAAAATCAAAGTTCCCATAATTGAATGAAACCAATTCCATTGCGACCAGATCATCATGCTAATTCTAGCAGTATATTTACTTTCTCAAACAGGCTCTATATGCAAGAGTTATTGCACTTTGACTCTTTTCTCAAACAGTTAAAAAGTCAAAGGTCAAACTGGAAAAAAGTCAATGCTGATGTCAGCATGACGTCAACATGACATCACCAAAGAAACCTCATGATGTTGATGTGGCAGAGACATGTGGCAATAATTGACTGGGCAGATGACAGATCCAATCATAATTGGACACGTGGCAAAGTTTGGTCAAATGTGGTGGTGCCACGTGGCACCCAGTCAGGGTCGAATGACAAGTGTTAAAAATGTTTGGGAGTCCATGGGTTTTGAACCCACGACCACCCACCAAGCCAACACTTTGAGAAATAGTCCAACACCAACGCACCACCAAAGTTTCTTATTAAATCAAATGTATTTAAATATATTTAAATTTTAATGTATTACTATATGGGCGGAAGGGGGGCTGGGGCATAGCCCCAACCCACGGTTTTATTCTACCCATGCGACCACAACACAGGATTTAAGGCGTGTGGGGTTTGGATAGGGCCTAGCCATTGGACATCGACGTATCCATATAACCACAAGCGCAAGTTCAGGGGGCCTATCCCTTAGGGCGCAGTCCATTATAGGCCGAGGTCCCATGCATACCGCCCCAAATCCAGGAGCTAGCGCAAGTATGGGCCAGTGCTTAGCTCGCTGGGCTAGAGCTTGGCCAAATGAGAGGCATATGACCAGTTGTAGGGGGTGTGCGCATAGCCAAGGGGTCTACTCTGTGTATTTTTATATAAAAATGGGTTTTTAACTTTACATAATTGATTTTTGACTGATATTATGCCCATAAATTGTTTTTTTGAGGATTTTGAGGCCATTTGAAGGGGGATTTGATCCTAGAAAGAGGCCATATTCTTAGGGGAAGTTGGGCTTCCTCATATGAGCATGAAAACTATAAAAACTAGGATTTTTGAAGCTTGGAGGACAACTTTTGATGCAGGGATTTGAAGGAGCAGCTTGTGATTTTTGGCCTTTTCTCATGATTTGAGAGGCATTTTTGCCATGTTGTTGAGAGGAGTTTGATGATGAATGCATGAATCTGAGCAAGGAGGTCTTGCACAATAGATCTTAAGCATGTAGTGTAACAACAAAGAGCCTATGTAAGAGAACTTTGAGCATTTGAAGAGCAATAAAGAGGTCCTCCACTTGGAAGCGGGTCCGGAGACGTAGCCAACGATTGGTGAACTCTGTTATCAACCTCTTGTCTCTATTTGTATTTGTATTTTGTTGTTCTATTCTCTCCATTTGCAGCATGGATATTAATGGCTGATCTCTTTATTCATTAATAAGCATCAAGTAAAAGTCACATTTGATATTCCGCGAACAAGATAATAAGTTTATGTATTTCACATTCTTATCGATCTGATGCATAAAGTACATTAAACAAACTTGCAATTTATCAGTAATACCTTCATTTTTGGATCAAGTTTATGGTATCAGAGCATTTGGCTTTGAAGGTTTGACAGGAATTGCAAGCATTGGATGCTCACAAGAGCAAAACTCAAGCGAGGAGAAGGCCAACTTAAGGCTTTTAATCCAGAGATTCAAACGAGACCTCATAATCAAGAGATGTCTTCACCGGGGAAGCTAGGTCCTTATGCATCTGAGGATGATTTCTTCGATGCATTTCAATTGATGAAAGCCATGGTAGAGGAACTTTACCATGAAATAGGACAACGAAGAAATCCAAAAGTTGAAGAAGGTGAATCTTCAGTAAGAGGAGAAGGAGGAGTTGGAGGTGGTGGACCTTCGGAACCTTCTTCTCCTTCATCCTTGTCATCTACAAGTGAAGCAAGTGTACATCCCTCCAAGGATAAACAACCTAAAAAAACTCATCATTCTTCTGATATGCCTTTATTAAAGTTAGATGTAAAGTTTCAATTACCCACTTATGATGGTGAATTAGATGCAAAAAAGCTAGATAATTGGGTGAGATAGTTAGAAGTCTATTGTAGGATACAAAAGATTGTTGATGATGAAACAAAGATCCAACTTGCAAGTCTAAAAATTGGAGGCACAACTCTCATATGTTGGGAAAGAAAAACTAAAGATGATAACAAGAAAAGTGGTAAAACAATCTCTTCCTGGAATGATTTTGTTATTGCATTAAAGCAACAATTTTATCCTTTAGCTTACATGAAACAAGAAATGATGAATTGGCAATGTTTAAGGCAATCAAAAGGTCAAAGTGTACAAGAATATACTCAAACATTTCGTAAGAAAGCATTAAATTTTGGTATTTCTTTGTATACACAAGAGACACTCCTAAAATATATCGATGGTTTACATTCTTATCTTAAGCACACTATTCTTATGCTTAATCCTTCTAACTTTGATGAAGTATGTGTATAAGCCATTCACATTGAATCTAGTAAAGGGAATGTTGGTGGTAGTGTTTCTACAGATACTTGGCAAAGAAAGGATGCAGGGCAAACAAAAGAGAAGAAGACATCCGCAACAAGAAAGGAGAAGCCTACTTGCAAGCATTGCAAGAAAGTAGGCCATGATGAAGATCGTTGTTGGGTCTTTCATCCTAACTTGAAGCCAAAAAAGTTTGCCAACCACAGAAGGAAGAATACCATAGCTGTGAAAATTCAAGTGGATCTTGGATTAGATTCTTGTGATAAGACACAGGTTGTAGCTATGGGAATCTGAGGTATAAATTTTGTTGCAAGTACTAGCTCTACTAGATTAGTTGATGTAAATGATGAGTGTAAAAGGAATGAACTTTTCCACATAAGGGTTATAACACATAATGTTAAAGTTGATACTCTTGTAGACAGTGGATCACAAGACAATCTAATCAGTGAAGATGTTGTAAATAACTTGGGACTTGAAACTAAGTCACATCCTAAACCATATCCATTGGGATGGATATGTGGTGATAATAATTTACAAGTAACCAAGCAATGTAAAATCAAGTTTGCAATCACTTCTAAGTACCATGATGAAGTAGAGCTTGATATAGTGCCACTGGACATATGTGGAATTGTACTGGGAAGCCCATACCTTTATGATAGGAAAGCCATATTCTACAGGGAGGAAAATAAATATTGCTTCAAGAAAGATGGAAAATAGTACATTGTTCGTGCTCATCGCATGAAAACTGACAAATCTTTTGCAGCTACAGGCCAGTTAAAAAGAATGGTAAATGCAAGCAAAAGTTTAACACTTATGTTTGTAACAAAACAAGGAGTTAGTGATGCTAAACATGAGATGGTTCAATATGTTTCGAACAGTGATGAAGTGTCACCGGAGGTACAACATGAGGTTCACCTGAATACTTTGTTTACTGTTCCTGTTCAAAAGGGGAAGCATGTTGTTTCATTCTCATTAGCATGTCTAATATTGTTGATTAGTTTGCTGCTATTCAGTGGTGTATGGCTGCTAACTGGGACAAAGAATGTAGATGATTATGCAATTGATGGGATGATTACTTTGATAAACAATGCTATCTCAGTTTTCTTGTTTGTTGTGATTAGTCAGGTGATTATTGTCCAAGAAGAAAGGATGGACGATACCGGACAAGTGGGGAGTCAGTAATCTCACTTCTGACATGAGTAAAAGCAGACTTTTGGTGGTCCAAAAACTTCCAAAGTGGGGAGGAATGATCCAGGAGGCTCCCCAGGCTCAGAAAATGCTCAAAAATCAAAGTTCTTAGAATTGAATGAAACCAATTCCATTGCAACCGGCTCGTCCCGCTGATTCTGACAGTATATTTACTTTCTCAAACAGGCTCCGTATGGGAGATTTATCACACTCTGACCGTTTTCTCAAATAACTAAAAAGTCAAAGGTCAAACTGGCAAAAAGTCAATGTTGATGTCAGCATGACATCACCAAAGACACCTCATGATGTTGATGTGGCAGAGATATGTGGCAGCAATTGACTGGGCATATGACAGATCCAATCAGAATTGGACACGTGGAAAATTTTGATCAAATGTGGTGGTGCCACGTGGCCCAGGCATGGGCAGCCACGTGGCACCTAGTGAGGGTCGAATGGCAAGTGTTAAAAATGTTTGGGGGTCCATGGGTTTTGAACCCATGACCACCCACCAAGCTAACACTTTGAGAAATAGTCCAACACCAACACGCCACCAAATTTTCTTATTAAATAAAATGTATTTAAATTTTAATGTATTACTATATGGGCGGAAGGGGGCTGGGGCATAACCCCAACCCATGGTTTTATTCTCCCCATGCGACCACAAAACAGGCTTTAAGGTGCATGGGGTTTGGATAGGGCCTAGCCCTTGGACATCAACGTATCCATATAACCACAAGCGCAAGTTCAGGGGGCCTATCCCTTAGGGCGCGGTCCATTATAGGCTGAGGTCCCATGCATACCGCCCCAAATCCAGGAGCTAGCGTAAGTATGGGCCAACGCTTAGCCCTTTGGGCTAGTGCTTGGCCATATGAGATGCACATGACCATTTATAGGGGGCACGCGCATAGCCAAGGGGGCTACTCCGTGTATTTTTATATAAAAGTGGGTTTTTAACTTTACAGAATTGATTTTTGACTGATATTATGCCTAGAAATTGGTTTTTTAAGGATTTTGAGGCCATTTGAAGGGGGATTTGATCTCAGAAAGAGGCCAGATTCTTAATGGAAGTTTTGCTTCCTCATATGAACATGAAAACTATAAAAACTAGGCTTTTTGAAGCTTGAAGGACAACTTTTGATGCAGGGATTTGAATGAGCAACTTGTAATTTTTGGCCTTTTCTCGAGATTTGAGAGGCATTTTTGCCATGTTGTTGAGAGAAGTTTGATGATGCATGCATGAATATAAGCAAGGAGGTCTTGCACAACAGATCTGAAGCATGTAATGTAACAACAAAGAGCCTATGTAAGAGAACTTTGAGCATTTGAAGAGCAATAAAGAGGTCCTCCACTTGGAAGCGGGCTCAGAGACGTAGCCAACGATTGGTGAACTTCGTTATCAACCTCTTGTCTCTATTTCTCTTTCTGTTTTTCTGTTCTATTCTCTTCATTTGCAGCCTGGATATTAATGGATGATCTCTTTATTCATTAATAAGCATCAAGTAAAAGTCACATTTGATATTCCGCAAACAAGATAATAAGTTTATGTATTTCGCATTCTTATCGATCTGATGCATAAAGTACATTAAACTAACTTGAAATTTATCAGTAATACCTTCGTTTTTGGATCAGCTACATTGATATAACACTTGTATTTTATGGTTAAAAAGGATTAAATTGATCTATTACTGATTCATCCCCCCTCTTAGTAATCCAACACAATATTTGATGTGGAGGCTTCATTCTTCTTCGCTGAGTGTTCTTTTGAATCCAACACTGAGATTCTTTATTATGACCATGTGCATCTGCTCCTGTGTTCAGTCCTCCTCTAGTCACTATATTGATGTGTTCAGTCCTCCTCTAGTCACTATATTGATGTTTCTCCCAATATCCCTTATTTCTGTAGCAACCCACTGACCATTCTGGTTATTTAGATTCCTCTTCTCTTGGACCTTCGTCATTAGTTCTGGGCACTCTTCTGTCATGTGATTTGTTGCGTGACAGTACATACATGTTGTTGTTGGTTGAGGAAAATCTTCGGCATATTGTCCTTGTTGTTGAAAATTATGGCAGATTATAGGCCCTCTGCCTCTGCCCATTCCTCCTCTTCCTCTACCTCTAAGTCCTCCTCTGTTCCCCTATGTATCCATGTTTTGTTGATGATATTGTGGTTCCTGATAATAGTGCGGGGTTTGCTAAAATTGTGGCACTTCTTGAAATTGTTGTGCATTACCAAACTATGGTGCAATTTGTCCTACCATGAACTCAACCTACATCATGTATGCATCTAGGTTCTTTCCTTCATTAAATCTAGAGTTCTACAATTGTTTTCTTCATGTCCCACTAACTTATAGAAGTTACATAAAGTACTCTTCAATTTTATCTTGTACTTCTGCATCATAGGGTAGTGATAGGGATCATGCCCATGTGTATTGCATATTTCACACTGAGGCCCTCCTGGAGGCAATGGATTTGGAATTCCTACTCCCAGGTACTGTGCAAATGTCAAACACTCATTCTTATGATGTCCCTTTGATCTACACATAGTACACCACACTGCTTCTCTTTTCTCTCTACTTTTATTCTGGTTTAATTGCACTGTCAAGCTATTTAAGTCTTCCTTCAGCTCCTCTATGGTTGGATATGTCTGCTTATACTGATTTTCTTCTAATTGCATCGCTGCTTGCAGTGCCTCTACCTAGGTTTGGAATTTTTTTTGTCTCAATGGATGTTTAAAGTGTGGTAACATAGAGTTTATAAACAATTGCCTATGTTGCATGTCAGAAATGGGATACTTCAGTTTACCTTTCAATGTCTTGAACTTATGATCGATGTCCCATACATACTCTCTTAGTTTTATTCTGACCTCTATCATCTCATTCATAAATTGATCCTCTAATTTTGGCCTCTGAAACTCAGTGATCAGTGCCTGCTTGATCTTGGCTACAGTTCCCAGCGCACCTTGTGTATTGTTTACTGCTAGACTCATATACCAATCCAACGCACGGTTTCTGAATGTTATTGCTAGTTACCCTACTTTTTCTGCCTTGTCAGTGACTCTTTTCACTTCCCATATATGCTCACACATGAATACGTGCTTCTCTGAGTCTTCTGATCCATCCCCATGAAACTCCGGTAATCGTATCATTGGATCTACACCTGCCATTGTCGAATGTGTTGTACCTGCTCCGCCAGGTACTACTATCTGTGTACTGTTGTTTAGACTTGAACTTCCACTAGTGTTGCTACTGGTTGTTCCACTTGTACCACTACTTGTATTGTTGTTGGTACTTCCACTTGTACCCTCACTTATATTCTGATCTCCTATATTCTTCTCGCCATCAATCACTTGTTCTCTAAACAAGTCTTTCTTTGTTGATGGGTTAATCGTACTTGGGGTTGTAGGTTCTACATTGATTCAGATCTGGACAGGGGTATCTGCTTCCTCATTATATCCCGCTCCTCTATTCATTCTTTCATATGTGGCACGTAGTATTTCTTCAATGTGATCCACAACAGGAATATCCTCTACCTCTTCCTCATCACTTTCCAAGCCTTCCCACTCAACTAATGCTCTTTTCTTCCTATTGAGATTATACTGGTAGGGTCTTCCACTGCGCGTCATTCCTGCCTTTTGTATAATTTCTTGGATCTCCTCTTGATCCATCGTAATGGGATCTTTTTCCTTACTGTGCTCTTCTCTATCCATTTCCTCCTCCATGTCATATATTCCTTAAATTTCCCCCTAACTCCCCCATGCACGTAGGGTAGTTTAGTTGTCTGATTCCATAGTCAATAATCCTTTATCATACAATAATCTCTTGATCAAAGTGTACAATGATATGATGTAGCTTCCCCTTAGACCCTTAAGAAACTCCTTCTCTGTGATACTGTATGAGTTCAATGTATCTACTGCGAACTCATTGATATACCCCACTACAATGTTGTCTAGCCAGAAATCTACTACGCACGTGAATTTGTTATTCACCCTTTTCAATTATTCGATAATTTTTTATGTCCACTCCACTGATCTAATTCTATTTTTTGGATGGGTATCTTTCAACTGTGTTATCCACTCCTACAATAGCATGGGAAACTCACTAAAGAAACTCTCATGCATTTCGTTGAATACATATCTTTCCAAATATTGTCTTGGCTTAAACCTAGAGAGTCTATTATCTTTGTGGGAAAACGCTAGTTCCTGAACTGTCAACTTTCAATCTCCTCTTTCGTGGGATTCCAAACTACAAACATTCCCTTTCTTAAACCCTTGTGTTATACTGTGTGATACATCCCTCCCGATCTAATCTTCTGAGTTCCAACTGACAACATAACCATTGTTGGTTTGATCTCTTGGGATGACCTAGGTTCTAACTATAGGATTTTCGACAACCCTTTGACCATCGACCCTTCTGGATACCATAAGGAAACACAAATTACATTGCGCAGTCTCACCCGATATGGCTTCTATGGGTATCCACAGGACTCAGTTGTCTGCAACCATGGTATGGGATGTGTATCTCTCAGAGGAATTTAACCTACTTATTGTTAACCTTCAAACCCTCATTAGATCTTATTCCAGACCAATGTGCCAACTATTCTAATAGGACTTCATTAACCATTATAGTCACATGTGTTCAATGACAAGTATCCATCTACTGTAACACAAGATTCTGATCTAAACACTATCTATAACATTCATTTATTTAGAGGTATTCTGAAAATTCCATTAGTTTATTCTTAGTGCGCAATGCTATTCCCTTTATCATTTAACATGTTCATCATAAACTTATGAAAGAAAATACAATTAGAAAAATTGTATACATTCGCACAAAACACAGATATATCATGGTTCACCCCCCCTGGGGCTACGTCCACAAAGATTTGTCGCTTGGGCTCTTTATTCATCTTCTTGCAAAATACAGTGTTGCACACTGTACAATTCTTCCACTATTACATTTGTTCCCCTCGGATCGTGATAGTCAAAACTTAGGACTTCCTCTCCAGTAGTTCTAGCCCCATCACCTGCATTCTCTAACTCTCTCACCAACCAACTAAATCACTAAATCCTTCTTTAGTCCTAATACATTCTACTTATACAAAATTTGGGACAAAGCCCTTACAAAAACCCTAACCCTAAGCAGATTAGGTTTGTCCATTTTTTATTTGACTTGATCTCGGTTGGTCCATGATCCAATCGTTCTCCAAGTCGATGATTGTCCACTTTCCAAATGCTCCGCAACAATTTGTCCACTTTGTAACTGCTTTTCTCGTCATGGGTTTTCCGTTGTTTCCGACGCTATTTTTCCTCTATTTCCGACACGCTCCCCTATTTTACAACACTGCTTTGCTTCCTTCAAAACTTCCTTGATTCTCCCCAAAATTTCCCTGCACCAACACCAACCAATCAATCCAGAGCAAAGGTTTTACTCAAAATTGGATTGAACATCGAAGCTAGAACTTCGAATACCCCATTGGCATATTGGACAATAAGGGTACAATTTATTATTGCATTGGAAACTAACTATTGTGTGCAAGTTACACTAGACAATAGTGGGCCATTGGTTGATATATTGTGGTTCCTACAATAATATGAAGAGGAATAAGACATAACTCTCTATATAGGACTGAGAACAAAGATCCTTTTACAACATAGAGGAACATAGTAGTGAGTAAGATAGGAGGGAGTGACCTTTTACGAAGACAGATCCCTCTATCCAAGATTGAGAGAGAGAAAAAAAATTGTAACTTTTGTAAAGGATCTGTGTTGGTGAAGTGAGTAGGATATAATTCCTTTGTTTATTGATCACATTTATATATGCATCGTTTTTCAATTCAAAACAATCTCTAATTATTTTGTTTCACTACCAATCAATAATTCATTTAGGTAACTTATTGTCAATGACTACTAGGGAAATTTCATCCACATGAACACGTCTAGGATTTCGTCATTGTGCACTAGATAAATGAGGTAAGGAAGTTGGACCCAAATTCCGGAACCCATCATCATGACATTGTAGAAATTCACCAAGACATTTTAGCACGTCAATCACTTAATGGTCAAGATTTGGAGCACACTGAACATGTTGGTGGTCGGTATCATGAACGTCTAATTGTTTAAAAACATCTGGCACCATAGAAGCCTCTTCATTGGAAGGTTGTACAAAATTTGAATGTATAATTTCTCCCTCTCTATACTCAATGTTTTCCAAAATTTCTATGTCTTCTTCAACTTGGTCATTATTTGTTGATGGAACATTGGTTGAAGTTTGACTTGATGTTGAAATTGGAATGGCTTCCACCCATACACTTGACATGTGGTGATGAGATATAGATCACCATGACATCTTTCATTGAAGGAATTAAGGCAATGATTGATGGATGCCTATGTTTTTCCATACCCAAATTTACATTTTCTCTTAGTTCATTACCATTTGAGGGGGTTTCTCCTTCCAATCAGAATTTCTTACTTAATTGCATATGCTTCTCGTCTTCACAAGGATAATTGATAATAAGAACTTGAAAAAATTTGTATTCCCAATCAAACTAAACAAAAAAAAATATTAAAACATTATTTGATCCAGATGGATATCGGTGGCCACCCACCTTTTCCAACTGGCTCAAAACAGTTTTCTGACAATTTTGGCAATTTACTATTTTTAGCAGTTTTAACTTCCGGGGCCATTTTGAGGGCCTAAATGAAGTTTTTTTGGGATCGATCTCCTCAATGATAATCAATGGCATGATTGAGACCCCAAAATGAATCTCCTCGACGATGCCTTTCCAATAGGCTATCACACGCCTAAAATGAAGATCGTATGCAAAAGTAACGACCTCGGGAAGTTGATGTACTAACTTACCCAAATGGGGCCCACATGAATTTTGGTGCTTCATCTCCTAGGGTTAGGTGTTTGGATGTCTAGGGTTTTTGGAATTCTTGTTTATTGTAAAAAGGGCTTCAGAGCCTCATTGTAATTTTCTTCTTGCGAATGCGCATAGCCATCGCATCTCTTCTCAGAGATAAGTCGCCACCATTCCAGCAAGCTTGTTTCCGCTGCATTTTACAGTTTCAGCTTATTTCGTTATTGAATAGAAAACTAGTTTTACTATATCTTTGTTATTTTGTGTTAAGCACCTTCGCGTCAGCCAACAGTGCCGACTATTGTACGACATCAAGCCCTTCAAAGATGAGGTATTGTGTGATGTTGCTCCTCTCGAAGTTTGTTATATTCTTTTGGGCCAAGATTCTTTATGGAAATGTCATGTTGTATATGAGTCTAGGCCTCGTAGTGTTATTATTACTTTGAACAGGAAATTGTACAAGATACCCGAGGCAGTCCCACCTAGTGCTATTTCCTTGATCTCTGCTAAGCAATGCAGGAAGGTCATCTCTTAGATGGGGAAGTTTGTCTTCTTCATGATTCGCTCTCAGAATAAGCAAAAGATCACAACCACATCCGGGGTCTCGTTAGCCAACCTCTCCACACAGCAGAAGCAAGTAGATAAGGTCGTGGAAGAATACTCAAATATCTTCTCCTCACCTACAGGGGTACCTCTGCACTACTAGGTCAAGCACCCCATCGATCTAACCCCCAACGCACTGCTTCCTAATGAGATAGTCTATCATCGCTCTTTGTTAGAGAACGAGGAGATCAAGTGACAAATCTAAGAACTGCTCCACAAGGGGCACATATGCCCTAACTCATCACCTTGCAGGAGCCCAATTGTGCTAGTAAAGAAGAAAGATGGAACCTGGCGACTCTGTATTAATTACTGGGCTCTGAATAAAATCATAGTCAGAAACTGGTACCCGATTCCCCGAATCAATGACCTCCTTTATCAACTCACGGGGGCCAAATAATTCAGTAAGATTGATCTAAAGTCTGTCTACCACCAGGTCCCGATAGAATAGACAGATGTATGGAAGACTTCCTTCAA
>SNQJ01S0241799.1:1274-13444 GCA_010110895.2 Picea sitchensis
TTTCCTTTATACTTTTTTCTCACCTTGTCCCTCCAAAGTGACTTTCATTTTATTAATATTTAATTAAGTAATTAAATCACTTTAATTAATTAATTAACCTTTTTTCCTCTAAAAATCTCCTTATCTCTCCTTGTGTCTTCCCTAGCCACTGAAAGTCACTTCTCGGCATCCCATCCTATAGTGTTGCTTCTCCTGATTCCAATGGGCTACTACACTGAGAGGTTCCTCCAAGTAATGTGCCCAAAATGACCTCTTTAGTGAATTTAATTGGCTTATAGAAAAAAATACTCTAAACCATGGAAATCGTCGGAATGCCTCAGAACCAAAGCCAATCTGTGTGGAATGGCTCATAATGATGAAATAGGATGGGAAATTCAATATGGACCCCACAATGCCTCTCAATAACCCCTGTACTCACTATAACATTCATATGGCTACTCTCGTCATCATAAACCTCTGCACTGTGATGATGTCCCAAAGTGAGGACATTACAGTCGCGCTCCTAATGGGAACCAAGTTAACTTGACACAGGCCCTTTACTTTCTTGGCACAGGTTGTGTGGCACCCGCAAACCCTATCCTTAGTGATTTTATAAATCTTAACACCTACAGACGCTAGCTCTCCATGCTAGGCTTCCTTCCTGGATGTGACCACAGACTACGACCGTGGACTAGCTCCCTTCGTGACTCCGTGCTTCATAATTTTCATGAGATGCTTGCTCCTTTTTATCCAATTCCCGAATCGACGATTCCTCCAGGACCAAATCTATGGTCCACATTCTTCTTGTGATCGACGATTGAGATCAAATCGCAAGTTTGGACTTTGTGATTCCTCTCTTCTCCAAACTCTAATTCTCCTGATTTGTGAATCAACGAAGTGTTGATTTCTCACCACACATCCTATCTTGATGGATGACTAGGATTGCTTTGGCTCGCAACTCTTCGAGTATCCTCTACCTTGAATTTTCTCCAAAAGGTTATTCCTCCAAAGTGTGTAGATCTCGGCCACGCATCCCATTGGATCCCACTATCCAGAATCACTCTGCACTTCTCCCTCCATGAATTTTGAATTGTTCTCCTTGCAATTATTCAGAAGTCTGAATCCTCGAACTCTCAGATCTACTTCCACCTGTCTACCTAGATGATGGATACTTTTATGGTCTTCAAGATTTTGACAAGTCCTCGACCCCTTTACATACTTAGTGAAAATTCCTCTTCGACACTTAGGCTATTCTCGAACTGTCGATGCACTCCTTGTAGGGTTATACGCAGACTCTTCTGTGACTTTGCTCAAATTGAAAACATTCAAGGTTCCCCATTCCTCTATGTCCTTCAGTGAACATTCTCGTGTCCTCCTGGAAGTTTATGCTCTTCCTCCTGAGCTTGTAAGATGGACTTACAGTCTCCTCGGTGCACTCCTTGCGCTCAGCTAAGATTTTCGACGGCTTCTCCCTCAACCTATCTAAGCATCTTAAGGCATCTCCTTTCCTTTGTCGATGCACTCTTTCAAAGCCTTCCTTCCTCAGAGTGTTCAACAACCCAAGGGTACTCTTAAGGATTCCAACACTTGCAATCGTGTTTCTCTTGTACGCTCTCTTACTTTCTCTATGCCCTCCTGGAAAATCTTTTTAGAGTGTTCAGTAACTCTGGACTGTGTTTCCTCCTACACAGTATTTCTTTCCAAGGTACCCAACCACCTTGAACTTTCCTCCTAATTCTGTGAATTGTCCTAGTATGCCCTCCTGGAAGCTTCTCTTCTAACTCCACTGAGTTCAAACA
Organism: Picea sitchensis; assembly: GCA_010110895.2. NCBI lineage: Eukaryota > Viridiplantae > Streptophyta > Pinopsida > Pinales > Pinaceae > Picea > Picea sitchensis. Next base: position 3,053 of record SNQJ01S0241799.1, read on the forward strand.
CACAATCCTTGTGTTGGCTCACAGAGTTTCCACACTCTGTCTCTCACTCCTTGCACTTATCCTATAGAACCAAACCTAATCCAACACACTTACAGATAGAAAACTGTATCTCTATCCCTACAGACGATTTCTAACATTCATCTACAACTCAAATGCATACAAATGATATTCATAACACAACATCCATTACGCATAAATTGATAACATGAAAAACTGTCATTTTCTATTAATGGAGGAATATCAAATTACAAATATATGAGTCTGATCTATGACTGAGTCTCAAATATCCTCCTATATCCTATGCATTTCTCCTCCTGGATAAATATATCTACTGGAAACAATACAACAATTTATACAAGAGGGGCTCAATGAGCTTCCCTCCAAGATAACTAGTGGTGTCAAATCACCATTCGAAACGCTTGTCTAATGGGAAAATTACAATGATGGAAATCTACTCCAAATCAGATGCAGATCCCTCCTACCGTCAACCACTTAATGCCGACCTTATCTCCAGCTTGTGAAAAGGCACAACTTGGATCTTCCAACCCGTCGGAATTAATTGACTTGATCACGCCTTAGATTCTTGAAGGAAAAATGAGAGAGTGGCGCCTCTCCCTTCCTTGAATACACACCATGCGTGTAAATCTATTGGCATGTGCTGAGGTGGTGTGATGCTCATGCATCATACTCCACGGCTATGAAAATCATGAGCTCCTTCTCATGAGCTTCCCAGCTCATTTGAAATCCTCCTAGATCCCAAAATGTTTCCTGGAGTTGTCTTTCTGCTCCTTTGCTTCACTACTATTGCTTCATCATCCCCACTGCTCATGTAGGTTTCCTTTTGTCCAACTTCTCCTTGTTGACCGCTTCCTCTGCTGACCCCAACAACATCTTCATTATCTCCTCAACCACCTCGTCGAGTTGTTCCATTGGCTAGTTTTACTATTGCATACTAGCTTGTTGCACTTCTTCCTTTTCTCTAGGTAAATCACTTTGATCTCCCAAGTTATCTCCTTTATCTATTATGGCCTTAGTTTTCCATACTGTTGCAGCCTCCACTCCTGCAGACTTCTCATCACCAAGATTGACTCCTGTCATTTCTTCAACTGGTTCCATTCCATCTTCCTCAAGTTCCAACTCGTGTTGGTGTGTCTCCTCTAGCATGGATATCTTATGGAAACCAACTTCTGGTTCCAGACTGCCTAACCAATCCTCTAGTTATTTTAACTCCATTTCCCACTAGGTCAGTAATCCAAATGGGCATTCTCCTTCTGTTGGGACAGAATTCAATATCTGTTCCTCCTCATCCATGAAAGTCTCATCTTGTTGTCATTCTATCACATCTTCATATCTATGCTAGCCTCTCCTCAGCCGCTTGGCAAGAATATCTCGACTCCTCCAATGATCAGAATGGTCCTCTGATCTTTCTCATATGTGATGAAAGTTTCCAACTTGTCATCATATTCATTCACGCGGCTTGCAGTTCCACATGAATCTTCACCTGAGTGAGGTCTTTCTTCTGCCTCCTCTTCATCTGTCAACACCCTCTTATGTGAACTTTCAGTTGAGCTCACCTCTTCTCCCTTACCCGCTTGGAAATTTTGGATGTCTCCCCAGCCCTCCTAGCAGTTTATGAGATCCACTAATTCCTCCTCATTTCCCACTTGAAAACCTACGAGACTCTTTCCATATCTATTTCCCTCATCACTGAGGGTTTTAGCATTCCTAAACCACCTTTTCAAAATCTGTTGCTTCCCTCTGACCAACAAATTCTGAACAGGCCATTTAGTTTTTCTCTTCAAAGGCCATTCATACCTCCAATGCAACTTTTCTTCCTGCTACATCTTGAATGCTAGCCTCTCCATATCTTCCCTTAACTCTTTGATCTCTTTCTCCACTTCAGCTTTGTTTTTCTGTTGGTGGTATTTTACTCGAACATGTCTATGAACTTTAGTAGCCATATTAACCTTCTACCTGCCCTCCTGAAAGGTTTGTTGTTCACTCTACAACTGAGAGCATCTTCATATTCTCCTTCGCCTGAAATATACAGATGAAAATTGCACTCTAATACCACTCTTGGTGCAGACCCCCTTCTCCCTCTCCAAGGGTTTCTCGACCTCCCAGTCTAGGATCATTCAAGTCACCGAACTGAATGGATCATCAGGCTCCTAATGGGAACCAAGTTAACTTGACACAGGCCCATTACCTTCTCGGTATAGGTTGTGTGGCACCCACGGACCCTCTCCTTAGCGCTTTTCAAAGATGCTAGCTCTCCATGCTAGAATTCCTTCCTTGATGTGACCACAAACTATGATCGTCGGATATCTCCCTTCATGACTCTGTGCTTCAGAACTTTCGCGAGTTTCTTGCTCCTTTTTCTCTAATTCCTTAATCGGCAATTCCTCCAGGACCAAATCTACGGTCCATGTTATTCTTGCGATCAACGGTTGATATCAAATCGCGAGTTCAGAATTCGTAAGTCCTCTTTTCTCCCAACTCTGCTTCTCCCGATTTGTGAATCAACGAAGTGTTGATTTCTTTCCATGCGTTCTATCTCGATGGAAGGCTAGTATTTCTTTGGATCCAAACTCTTCAGGTATCCTCCACCTTGAATTTTCTCCGAAAGGTTCTTCCTCTGAAATGAATAGAACTCTGCCACGCGTACTAGTAGATCCCCCTATCCAAAATCACTCCGCACTTCTCCCTCTCTGAAGTTTGAATTGTTCTCCTTGCAATTATTTCGAAGTCTGAATCCTTGAACTCTCTGATCTTCTTCGACCTGTCTACCTGGATGATGGAATATTTTACGGTCTTCGAGACTTCGGCAAGTCCTTGACCCCTTTACACACTTAGTGAAAGTTCCTCTTCGAGACTTAGTCTATTCTCGAACTGCTTCTGCACTCCTTGCATGGTTCTATGCAGACTCTTCTGCGACTTTGCTCGGATTGAAAACCTTCAAGGTTCCCCATTCCTCTATGTCCTTCAGTGAACGTTCTTGTGCCCTCCTAGAAGTTTACGATCTTCCTCTTGAGCTTGTAAGATCGACTTAAAGTCTCCTCAACACCCTCCTTGCACTCGGCTAAGATTTTCAATAGCTTCTCCCTCAACCTATCTGAGCATATTAAGGCATCTCCTTTCGTTTGTCGATGCACTCTTGCAAAGCCTTCCTTCCTTAGAGTGTTCAACAACCCTGGAGTTCTCTTAAGGATTCCAACACTTCCAATTGTGTTGCTCTTGTACGCTCTCATACTTGCTCTATGCCCTCCTATAAAAGTTTTTCAGAGTGTTCAGTAACTCTGGATTATGTTTCCTCCTACACAGTCTTTCTTTCCAAGGTACCCAACCACCTTGAAATTTCCTCCCAAGTCTATGAATTATCCTAGTATTCCCTCCTAGAATCTTCTCTTTTGACTCCACTGAGTTCAGACACACATTCCTTGTGTCGGCTCACATAGTTTCCACACTCTGTTGCGCACTCCTTGTACTTAGCCTAGAGACCAGACCTAATCCAAAACACTTACAGATAGAAAATTGTATCTCTATCCCTACAACCGATTTCTAACATTCATCTACAACTCAAATGCATACAAATGATATTCATAACACAACATCCATTACACAAAAATTGATAACAGGAAAAACTGTCATTTTCTATTAATGGTGGAATATCAAATTACAAATATATGAGTCCGATCTATGACTGAGTCTTGAATCTCCTCCTATATCCTATCTCCTAGATAACTCTATCTACTGGCAACAATACAAGAGTTTATACAAGAGGGGCTTGATGAGCTTCCCTCCAAGCAAACTAGTGGTGTCAAATCACCATTCAAAACGCTTGTCTAATGGGAAAATTACAATGATGGAAATCTTCTCCAAATCATATGCAGATCCCTCCTACCGTCAACCACTTAATGGCAACCTTATCTCTAGCTTGTGCGAAGGCACAACATGGATCTTCCAATCCATCAGAATTAATTGCCTTGATCACACCTTATATTCTTGAAGGAAAAATAAGTGGGTGACACCTCTCCCTTACTTGAATGCACACCATGCATGTAAATCGACTAGCATGTGATGAGGTGGATCAATGCTCCTGCATCATACTCCACTGCTACGAAAATCATGAGCTCCTTCTCATGAGCTTCCCAGCTCAGTTGAAATCCTCCTGGATCCCAAAATTTTTCCTCGAGCTATCTTTCTACTCCTCTACTTCACTGTTGCTACTGCTTCATCCCCGCTGCTCTTGTAGGTTTCATTTTGTCCAACTTATCCTTGTCGACCGCTTCCTTTTCCAACCCCAACATCATATGCCTTATATTCTCAACCACCTCGTCCAGTTGTTCAATCGGGTGGTTTTCCTGTTGCAGACTAGCTTGCTGCACTTCTTCTTTGTCTCTGGGTAAATCACTTTGATATCCCAAGTTATCTCCTTCATCTATTATGGCCTTAGTTTTCCATACTATTGCAGACTCCACTCTTGCAGACTTCTCATCACTGAGCTTGACTCCTGTCAGTTCTTCAGCTGGTTTCATTCCATCTTCCTCCAGCTGCAACTCGTGTTGATGTGTCTCCTCTAGCATGGCTATCTTATGGCAACCAACTTATGGTTATGCACTGCCTAACTAATCCTCTAGTTCTTTTAACTCCATTTCCCATTGGGTGAGTAATCCAACCGGGCATTCTCCTTCTATTGGGACAGACTTCAGTATATGTTCCTCCTCCTCCATGATAGTATCAACTTGCTGTCCTTCCGTCGCATCTGCAAAATATGTGTTGGCCTCTCCTTGGCCGCTTGGTAGGAATATCTTGACTCCTCCAATCAACATAATGGTCCTCTAATCCTTCTCCTCTGTGACGAAAGTTTCCAAATTGTCATCATATTCATTCATGACACGGCTTGTAGTTCTGCATGAATCTTCACGTGAGCGAGGTCTTTCTTCTGCCTCCTCTTCATCTATCAACACCCTCAAATGTGAACTTTCAGTTGAGCTCACCTCTTCTCCCTTTCCCACTTAGAAATTTGGGATGTCTCCCTTTCCCTCCTAGAAGTTTATGAGATCCACTGATTCCTCCTCATTTCCCACCTGGAAACCTACGAGACTCTTTCCAGATCTATTTCCCTCATCATTGAGGGTTTTATCATTCCTCAACCACCTTTTCAAAATCTGTTGTTTCCCTTTGACCAACAAATTTTGAACAAGACATTTATCTTTTCTCTTCAAAGGACATTCATACCTCCAGCACACCTTTTCTTCCTACTACATCTTGAATGTTGTCCTCTCCATCTCTGCCCTTATCTCTCCGAGCTCACTTTTTTTTTGTTGGTGGTATTTTTCTTGACCATGTCTATGACCTTAAGTATCCATATTCACCTTCTACCTACCCTCCCTACAAGTCTATTTTTCACTCTGCAACTGAGATCATCTGTAGCTTCTCCTTCGCCTGAAATCTACAGACAAAACTTGTGCTCTGATACCACTACTAGTGAATACCCCCTTCTCCCTCTCGAAGGGATGCTAGACCTCCTGGTCTAGGATCATTCAAGTCACCAAACTTAATGTCTCATCGAGTTCCTAATGGGAACCAAGTTAACTTGAAACAATCCCTTTACCTTCTCAACATAGGTTGTGTGGTAGCCGCAGACCCTCTCCTTAGCACTTTTCAAATATTAACACCTACAGGCGCTAGCTCTCCATGCTATCATTCCTTCCTTGATGTGACCATAGACTATGACCATGGGCTAGCTCCCTTCGTGACTCTGTGCTTCAGAACTTTCACGAGTTGCTTGCTCCTTTTTCTCTTATTCTTGAATCGATGATTCCTCCAAGACCAAATCTACGATCCTTTTTCTTCTTGCGATCGACGGTTGAGATTGAATCACAAGTTTGGACTTCACGATTCCTCTCTTCTCCCAACTCTGGTTCTCCCAATTTGTGAATCAATAAAGTGTTGATCTCTCACCATGAGTCCTATCTCGATGGACGACTAGTATTGATTCAAATCCTAGCTCTTCAGGTATCCTCCTCCTTGAATTTTCTCTAAAAGTTTCTTCCTCTGAAATTCGTATATCTCCACTACACATCCTCCTGGATCCCACTATCCAAAATCACTTTGCACTTCACTCTCCGTGAATTTTGAATTGTTCTCCTTTCAATTCTTCTGAAGTCTAAATCCTCTAACTCTCAAATATGATTCCACATATCTACCTAGACGATGGACACTTTTACGACCTTTGATACTTCGGCAAGTCCTCGAACCCTTTACACACTTAGCATAAATTCCTCTTCAAGACTTAGGCTATTCTCGAAGTGCTTCTACACTCCTTGCAGGGTTCTCCACAGACTCTTCTACGACTTTTCTTGGCTTGAAAACCTTCAAGGTTCCCCGTTCCTCTATATCCTTCAGTGAACATTCTCGTGCCCTCCTAGACGTTTACGCTCTTCCTCCTGAGCTTGTAATATGGACTTACAATCTCCTCGGTGCACTCCTTGCACTCGGCTAAGCTTTTCGACAACTTCTCCCTCAACCTATATGAGCATATTAAGGCATCTCCTTTCCTTTGTCGATGCACTCTTGCAAATAATTCCTTCCTCAGAGTGTTCAACAACCCTGGGGTTCTCTTAATGATTCAAACACTTCCAATCGTGTTTCTCTTGTACGCTCTTATACTTTCTCTATGCCCTCTTGGAAAAGAGTTTTAGAGCGTTCAATAACTTTGGACTGTGTTTCCTCCTACACAGTCTTTCTTTCCAAGGTACCCAACCACCTTGAAATTTCCTCCCAAGTCTTTGAATTATCCTGGTATTCCCTCCTGGAAGCTTCTCTTCTGACTCCAATGAGTTTAGACATGCAGTCCTTGCGTCGACTCATAGAGTTTCCACACTTTGTCACTCACTCCTTGCACTTAGACTAGAGAACCAGACCTAATCCATTAGACTTATAGATAGAAAACTGTATCTCTATCCTTGCAGACAATTTCTAGCATTCATCTACAACTCAAATGCATACAAATGATATTCATAACACAACATCCATTACACATAAATTAATAACAGGAAAAACTGCCATTTTCTATTAATGGCGGAATATCAAATTACAAATATATGAGTCTGAGCTACGACTGAGGCTTGGCTCTCCTCCTATATCCTATGCATTTATCCTCCTGGCTAACTCTATCGACTAGTAACAATACAAGATTTTATATAAGAGGGGCTCGAAAAACTTCCCTCCAAGCTAACTAGTGGTGTCAAATCACCATTCAAAACGCATGTCTAATGGGAAAATTACAATGATCAAAATCTTCTCCAAATCGGATGCAGATCCCTCCTACCGTCAACCACTTAATGGTGACCTTATATCCAGCTTGTGCAAAGGCACAACTTGGCTCTTCCAACCCATCGACATTAATTGCCTTGATCACGCCTTGTTTTCTTAAAGGCAAAATGAGAGGGTGACACCTCTTCCTTCCTTGAATGCACACCATGCGTGTAAATCGTCTAGTGCATGCTAAGGTGGAGCGATTCTCCTACATCATAGAACATAGAAATCCCACATGAGGCACAACATACATGGGTTCCTATAATATTTCCTTTGACTAACAGGGAGAAAGAAGAAGAAAGAGAAGCAACTCCTTACATAATTACTTTTGTCGAAGACTTACAAGCTCTTATAGTCGTACTTTCAATCCCTTCCCTAGGAAAAATAAAGAAACCAACCAAAAAGAACAAGGGGGAGAAGGATGTCGAGGAATAATCACTCGATATTGACACAAAGGAGATTTGCAGAGAAACATTCCATTTGGAGGCAAGCATCAACTGTAATGACCCCATTATCCAACAAAAAATGACAAGTATTACCTCCAAGATCACTGAGAAGCTAAAGCAAAATCGATAAGACACAGTTTTCATGAATAAGATATACAGTTCCTCGGTCAGACCAGAAATCAAGGAGGCATTCCAAAAAGATAAGGAGAAAAATTAGCAGGTTAAGAACATCAAGAGAACACTCAGGAAAATTGAAGCAAGAGGGGTGAAGAGGTAGAAAAAATTATAAATCACAACTACTTATGTCAGCCCAACAAAGGTCACAGTGAACATGACATAATGGGAAATAAAGACAAAAGAAACACCAAGTAAGAAAAGGACACCTAATGCTGCAATCGACCTCACTAGGGAGTCACCTCCAGTTGAGCCGATCTCGATCATAGAAGAACTTCCAACAAAGAAAATTAAGAGGCAAGTCATAATCAACAAATCATCCAAAGAAATTGAGTTGGATCATCCAATCGATATGGATGGTGTCGAGATAGAAACTCTCGACATGGAGTAGCAGGAGTCGATCGAGGAAATTGACATAGAGGTTATATAACAATAATCGACTAGAAAACTAATGTCACCATAACATTCAGTTGAATCAATACAAGTCAATGATCTGACCATCTCGACAAGAAAACATGCAATCCATTCATTTGAGGCATTGGATCAGCCGAAATAAGTCTTATGAACATATGATACACATCAGGTCGAGGTCAGCCATAATAATAAGGAAGCAGAGACAAAAAGAGACATCCCAAGCATACAAACAAAGAACTTTGAAAATATACATACTAAGAGGCCTTTACCTGAGGTAAATCATATTGATGCTGAGAATATTAACACAAAAGGGCCATATCTCTAGGACAAAGAGGATATGGAGGTGCAAAACACCCATCACGAGGAGGAAGAAAAAGATGAATCAAGCGAATAGAGATTCTCAACGACACATCCGACGGTAACAAAAGATGGTCATTTTCCCAAATATACAGATAAAAGAAAGAAAATGAAGTCGTCCATGATTACCATCAGAACGACTGGAACAAATACTCCATTAGGTTAGTCTGTGAAGGTCTCATTCAACCTGACCATCATTTCCTACATACACTTTTTTGACTTACATGGAGCTATTTCAAAAGAATCAACAAGGATATGGAAGAAGATGCTTAAAGAAGGAAGTCAGGTCAAGAGACTAAAAAAAGAGAAAAATAATGTATCTTGTAGGGATGTATATAAGCAGTCAGGATGCATGAGGGGATAGAACAAATATCAGAATCACAAAACCCCCTAGAAGGATTTAAAGAGATAATCGACAAAATGATCAAAACCAACACAGACTAACGACACTAATTAGTGGCTCTGAAAAAGAAAAATAAGAATTCAAACAACAACATGACTTAGCCATCAAATAAATTCATACAACTCAGGAGCAGATGGATGCATCTTTAGAAACAAAATGGAATAATCTAAAATTATTCAAGTAGAACATACATAAATTAACCAAACAAGATAGCACACTAATCTCTGTGGTAAGTGAATGGACGACTCATTTTGCAGATGCATTCAATAAATCTCATATACGAAAGGTTGCATTCGACAATATAGAAAGGGCAAGAAACTTGGCTACTGATAAAAAAATAAATAAGCCCTCACTAAACAGTTGGAAAAACAAAAATCAATGGAGCAACAACTACCACAATGAGAAAAGGAATGATAGAAGGAGGGACGCATAATGCAGATGGAAACTGACCAAGCATTCATTCGCCTCAGTGAAATCATATGTAAAATGTAGGCCATAGAACAACAATTTGACCAAGAGTTAGGTACATCTCACACATCAAGTATAGTAGAGAAAGTCGACTTGATTTCCCAGTAAAAAAATTTAAATCTAGAAGCGCAACAAACGATCAACACATGGTGTGACTTCATTCAACAAACAAAGCAATCAACCCCTATTATTATTCATACTTCCTTCAAAGTCATCATATAAAGCGAAAATAACAAGGAAGTCGATGAAACTAGTGGAGGAAATCCAGGCATAGAAGAACAGTCGGAAATAGTACCTTAAGTTAGCCGAACATATAAATATTTTTTATCCTCTTCTTACATGTTTCTCTTTCACTCTTCATCTTCTACTTCTCCATATTGCAATTTTGTAATCAAAGTGTGGAAAAATTGTTTTGTATAACCCCCACTTACTCGGGACGAGCAAGGAATTGAGGCGAGGGGATATGTTGTAGGGGATAGTCGACTTTGTCGACTGGACCAGATAGTCGAATAAGAACTATTTGGTTGACTAACGTATTCATAAGTAGAGGTCAGTCGGAGTATCTGTTAATCGACCAACCCAGGAAGTTAAGTAGTTACAACTTCTTGAAAGAGGTATAAATAGACAAGCACATGAAGGCTCACATAGATTCATGTGAGAGGTTATATGTAATTTTGTTGTATTGTTCTATCATATAATATAAGGATTGTTCTTTAGGCTCTAATTACTTGTGTATGTCTTTATCTATGTCTATGTGTATGCATGTATCTCTATGATGTCTATGTAAGGACCTACCGATAAATCTCCCTA
>SNQJ01S0241800.1:4277-14530 GCA_010110895.2 Picea sitchensis
ACCCCCCATGCGCGCCCGGTGCAGATGCTCAAACACTGCTACTCGTGCAAATAATATAACACATACCCAACAGTAAGAGTATAAGTATACTAGAGGCCCAATATGATTTCCCTAATGAGTGAAACGTGAAGCAAGTATTGCTCTTGTCTAGATTAAATGAATACTATGGAGGCATAGTTGAATCCATTCTAGGGAGTCATGAAAGTTCTGTTCCAAATAATAGCTTGAGGGGAATGTATTCCATTTCCTCATAAATTACCGATATAATTAGATGAAAGGGTAAATGATAAAAGATTCTCTCTTGTCATAATAAGAGACAAATGATTACGCCTTTGAGCATCACATGAGAAGGATTGTGAATGAATCTGAATTGACTGATCTTAACAGTAAATATGCATGTGGGCTGTAAAATATACCTATGGAAACTACATGTAGGCTTATGATTATGAGTATAGCTAAGTACATCATGTTTGTAAGTTAGCAAAAACCTAGAACATGTGTTGATGCATAATCTGGAATACATACCAGAAAGGTATGTCTATGTCCCTTAAATAATTCTTATTAACAAGATGAAGCTAATTTGAGATTGAGGCCATCACATATAGTGATGGATATGAAACAAGGGAGTTGCATGCCGAAGGAGTTCCTGGTGGAGGAACTGTGTAAGGACTTTGTTAGAAGAATAGAGTCACAACCCTAATAATTGTTGAAGGTTGGACAATGGGCTGCAAGGCCTATCCATATATAAGAATCCTGGATTACATTTTGAAAGAATCATGTAATTAATAGAAGACTAACAACTGGATATTGACCATTCTAATAACTGAATGTAAGTGTGTAGGATGAACATGTTCATGATTCATTATGAGCAAAGAGTTTCCATTAAAGCATTCTATGGTATCCTAGAAAGGGTTAGGGTGAGGCCTAACTAAGGTGGCTCAAGGAAAAGAGTAGGAATATCCCGACAGGGAGTAGAATTGCAAAAGTAGAGAAGAGACAGTGAGGCCTTAGAGATAACTCGACTGGGCTGAAAAGTCCCAGGCGGTGTAGGAAGAGTTGGAAGAAGGGGAGAGTCCTCAACTCTTTCTTCGCTGAGTATTATGTTTTCCCTTGGATGAGAAAGTTGGTACGCCAATGAAAATAAAAAGGTCTTGGCACCATAAGTAATAAGGATTGTATTGCCGAAGATACAATCGAAATTTGTTTGTGTTGCACTTATGGAAACATTTGAGGATGTTTATGAATTAAAATGTTATGATACATACATTTGGTTTAGTATTATGACTAATGTAATTGTGTCTATGATGATGCATGTGTATAGAAATGAATTGGAGCTATTGAGGAAGACAATTGCCAATGATGGGAAACCTCAAACAGAGAATGACCAAGAGAAGGTTGGGAGTGAAAGATTGTTGACAGGGTTGTAAAAGTCCCCATAAAGCATTGGTGATGAGGTAGAAATAAGAAAGAGGGTGCTAGCAGCCAAGAAAGTGATATAAAGATATTCATGCCTGTGTGGCACAAGGTATGAAGGGATTTGGTAAGAACCCCTTCTAAAATATTTTATTGTTTTAGTAAGGCAGTTGTTTGCCTTGGATACCCAAGTAATGTATGACTCAGGACAAAGAACCAGAATGATGGAGGTATGAACCTATGGTAGTAAACATTGTTTGTAACCCTTGGAAGAATTCATGAATTGATATGTCATGAATGCATTGACAATCAAGGAATGCATAAAGGCATTCATGTGAAAGTTTTGAGTTCATGTGTATTGATTTGGGATCGTGATCGACCTATAGTAGGAAGTATGGTCCTACTATAAGAATGAAAGAAAATAAATAAACCATATGACGAAAAGGTTGGTTAAATTCCAACACCCCATGGCCAAGAACCGGTCATAAAGTGTGACGAACTTGAAAAAAAAACAATGCAAGAATGCATTGGTATGAATGTGGCCGTGGATATTGGCACAATTGTTAAAACCCTTTTGAAATATTGAATTATGTTTTGAAAAGTTTGGTATGTTGAGATAAGACTAACAGTTTGTTTGGCTGTGGAAAGAATGAATTGCAGGAAGCAAAGGGTCATGGATATGGCAGTGAGGTAAGCCCATAGGAAAGACTGATTTCCTGCTGAGCCAAACTATGAGGAATGGTATTTCCTTTTGAGAAAGTGAATTTGATTGTTAGTATGCACAATTATGAAATTGCTGTGATGAAGTTGAAAAGGTGCGATAAAAATGAATGTGCATGAGAACTAACAATTTGATTAGTTGAGGAATGATTGCAGGAAGAAAGAGTCTTGGATATGGCAATGTTGTAAGCCCATAAGGAAGACTGATTTCCTGTTGAGCTAAAATGTTATGGGAAAGAAAGTCCCATGCTTGTGAATCTGGTTTCGTATGGAACATATCTGAAAATAAAAGAAGAGATTGGAAAAATTTGTGGGTGACAGATTTGCAATAAAAATTTTGAAAGTTGGAATTTATAATGATGTCTCACTAATGTTGTATGCATGTGACACAGGTGAGGAGAGAAGATCTGTCTAGAAGGAACAGATGAAGGTTGTCAAAGCTGAGGATGATTAAAAAAAGGCTATTGTTGAGCCATGAAAACCCCGTGATAAGCCATGATCTCCTGGAAATTATTGTGTTGAGGTAACACAAGCCGGAGGTATGCCTCGACAGAGAAAGTCTGAGGGACACCTCAATTGTAAGACTCAATAGAGTCCTTAAAATTTTCCTGTGCGAGAAAACCTTGGCAGGGAAAGATGGATCACTCTAGGGACTGTATAACAGTGAAGGGGATGCCTGAGACTGGGCCTAGAGGGTGAGTGACCACAAGGAAGAGAAGACCTTAGTAATTCTTGTAAAATATTGGGATCATTCACACAGTGGGTAGTTTTCCGTGCGAAAAAACCTTGGAAAGGAAGATGAAATCATGATAGCTCTTGTGAACTATTGAATTGGAATCATGCACCCAATGGGTACATCAAGGAAAGCAATGAGCATGGATAACAAAACTACCATGTGGATACAGATCCACAAACTGCACAGATAAGTATTGTGTTAAGATTATGAAAATTTCCTTTTGAATTTTTAACAATAGTAAGATGTTTTTGCACAAAATTGTGATTAATGTGCTTGTTGTCCAAGAATTATTGAAGGAAGATGATGAAGACTAAGATCCTGAAAGAGGACCTGATCGAGGACGAAGGTCAAGACTTCTAAATTGGCTGAATGAGAAAGGCATGACAGGTGTTTTTGAGAAAGAACACTGAGGACGGTGTTCCTTTAAGGGGGAGGGAATTGTAGCACCCTATTTCCCCCAATTTGTAATTAATCATAAAATAGGAATTACCATGCTAATGCATGAGGACAATGTAAATGTATTATTGTTTGAGTTGCCAATAACTGACTATGGGGGGTGAAGCCTTGAAAGTACTAGCCATGAAATTACTAGAGGAAGAATGTGGAAACTATACAAGAGGGTTCATATATCAGACAACCCCAAATCTTCCTTGATAAGGATGACAAACCCCCTTCGGATCCCAAGGAAAGAAATCAATTAATGAAGAAAGGACCGGTGGTTGAATTATCAACCACCCCCATGAATGGAAACATGGGATGTTAGCCTGAAGTACCGCAGGGATCTGCAGACCTGAGATTCCTTCTAACAAAAGGAATAGGATACGACGACAAAAACCTTCCAGGGTAAGAGGGATACACATGGGAGAGGAGACACCGGACAAAAAGAGTGTAAGCTTGCAAGGGAGATGTGCGGAGTTCTCCAGTGAGTCACAAAATAAAGGCTGTGAGCTTGATGCCGAGGAGCATCTAAGAAACCTAGCTGAGGCCATAACCGAGAGAGAAAGCTTTGAGTTACAAAGAAAAGGACCCAAACATAAGTGGAAATGGAGGAAGAACCCTTGAGAAGTGTGAGAATTCCCTAGTGATATCATGGCTTGGCACAGGGGTGGACAAAGTGCTAAGAATGAATGCCTCTGTGCCTATGGTCAGGTGGAATGACAAACACCCACAGTCATTTGTTTGGTGGCAACTTGTAATAGATAAGAGCTTACCTACCCTGTGTAATTTAGTTGTAACTATGTATGAATTAGTTATACTGCATATGCCTTCAGGAATGTGAATGAATGCTTAATGGATATACTGTATCCCTTCTAATTCTGTGTGATTGTATAATTAGGCAAGTAAGGAATTATATGGTTCAGACATGAATTGTTCTCATAAACTCTTGAGTTTTGTAGTGTCTTAAGCTAGAGCCACGAACTATGAGCTCGTTGACCTTAGGTGTAGTTGCATGTATGATGGTTTACTCACCTAGTCATTCTGAGTCCCTTGGAAGATGGAGTTTGTTAAGCTCATGAGAGGTAGTGCAAGTATGCACAGGCTCTCTGCGATCAAATAGAACCCCAAAACCCCTTGATGAAGGAGTGCAATAGTTGTCCTGAAGGCTCTTCTAAGAGTCAAGTCCAGGATAAAGAGTGCAAAGCTCTGAAGTCCTCCATAGCTGACGAAGCTCAGGAAGGATAGTGAGTTTCAAATACCGAAAGACAGTACCCTTTCATTTGGTAGATGAATGGACAAGATCCTTTTGGAGGATTTGAGGTCTGTCTTGACCATTAGATTGGAGGTAGGAGCGAAGGCATTAATACCTCGACCCCTTCAGCCTTCGCAAGTAGTGATGGGATCCAGGACCGTATATCCAAGGATCTATCAGAGCTCTATTGAACATCGATCTCAACCCTTCCATGGGCAGGAGAGTGGGATGGACGAAGTCTTGAAAGTCCTAAAGTATTTGGAACCATCCATTGACATAGGACACGGGGCTGTTGGTTGACGTTTTATCATCCGAGAAACCAGAGGACAAGACTCCTCACCTTCACAAGTTGTGAAATCCCGATATATGGAACCCCGATGTGCTCTGTGGATGAGTCGGTTCAGTGTGAATAAGTTTCAGTGTTTCAACACCTGGGAAACTAGAGGGCAACACCCCTCATCTTTGCAAGTCATGAAATCCCGGTATAAGAAATCCCGATGCACTCTAGGGATGAGATGGTTTAGTGTGAATAATTTTCGGCATTTCGGCATCCGAGAAACCAGAGGGGAAAACCCCCCTCGTCTTCGCAAGTCGCAAAATATCGGTATACGAAACCCTAATGCACGATTAAGACTGAGTGTCTTCCAACACCCTTAAGCTCAGGAGGGATAGTGACCGTCATAACCAGATCAATGAGGGTCATTGATATTAGACACAAAATCCCATATCAGAATTCGAGGATTGGAGTGACAAGATATTTGGAGTCGCTACATCGTGAACTCCCGGTTCACGAAACTCTGAAAAGATCTAGACCGTTGGATCCAAATCATTGAGGATCGTTGGATCTTGTACAAGAACTCGTGTATCGGAGTTCGGGGAATGGAGTGACCAGTGGTTTGGGTCGCTTAATTTCGAACTCCCGGTTACTGAAATCTTGATACGGCTAGGACTGTTGGATCAGGGGGAGATTCGCGGTTGTCGATCTTATCGAATTTAAGATTTCGGGTTTCGGGGTTTGAAGAACCGAAAGACTTGACTCTCTTGCATCGCTGGGTCGCGAAATGCGAAAGGCGCCACTTGGCTTAGCTTGTGGTCATAACCAATGATCACATGGAGGTGGATAAGGGAATATTTAGCATGTGCTAGGCCCTCGTAGGAATTCATGGATTCTATCCCTTGAGGAAGAGCAATTTTTTTTTTTTTTCCATAATGGGTATGTGACATGAATCATCTGATCGCTGGGTTGTGCCTAGTCCTTTATAATTTGATTTACTAGGTGACACTATGCCACTTATTCCTGCCAAGGCTTCATATGATGCCATCCCATCCACCTCTCCCTCACCGAACAACCAACATCTGTTGGCATCTACCACTTACTCGTTTTCATCTTGGCTGGATTCCCTATCCTCTACTTTCAATTACATCCTTCAGATTTTTCCATTGGATGAATCCATTATGGAAATGATTGATATTGAATAGGTACCCTGGGATGATAACCATCATCGTTCATCTTTTCTTCCTAGTTTGGATGAAATTGAGAAAGATATACACTCTATCTTTCCTGACGGTGTTCCTAGTTCTCCAAAATCTCCAATACTTACCCAAGACATTATTTCCATGGGGAATTTTGGAAACTGTTGACGGGCGAAATTGACCGTTCGTCAATTGGAAGAGCGAGTCCGGTCCGGGGTTGTCTAAATAACCCAAGCCATTTGGTGTAACTCGTTCTGACGGGTTTAATGGCTCCGTTAGCCAATCTAAGAATCCTAAAAGAAACAAATAAAAGAGAGAAATAACTAAATAATTACTAAACACACCATATATATGTACATATGTTCAAATTTAACTATAGTAGTTGTATTTAAACATAAGATATACAAGTCTCGTTTATTTACATGATTTACAAGATGCAAGTTTTAATCGAAACTTATGAAAATCGATGTGAAAAATGATTGCTTGTAGGAAGCATATAAAGAAAGCACATAGAAATATTTATTGTTTTTATTTTATAAATTTAAAGAATCTTATAAAAAAAGTTAATGAAACATGAACATGTGGATACTCAAAGCTGAACCATACATTGTAGTCTCAATGATATGCAAATGACAGAAAAATACAAAGAAGATATCATGCCAATGAATTAGTGAGGTGTATCCAAGCATCTACATGAGTGGTGAACATCCAACTACCATGTCCAAGAGAGAAATCTGTAGTGAACTTTATGAATGTTCTAAATAAATTCAGAACATGTATTAGTAGCTTAGGTTTTAATGACAAAAAACGAAACACAAACATAAACCTGTGATCTCATAATTATACATGATTACAACAAGATAAATCTAGAAGCAATCTATGCATTTTATCATTCAATTTAAAATTCAAAGATAAATCTCATTATTTAAATCCAAGATATAATCACAACATTTGTATTTTGAGGAGCAAATGATAGATGGTATTTATAATATAAATCTCCTACACATCACAGATAATTTAATCTAAAGATATCAGACCTGTACATGTAACAGTATTAAAAAAACATAAATAACAACATTATAAACAAAAGGCTAAAGCCAAAATGCATATATTCCATTCTATTAAGTTTTTGGAATCACTTGTCCATTCTGTAGTCCTAGAAGAAATTGTTTGGATAATAGACTTTAAAGATTGAAAAAATTAATACATAAATGTAATAATTAACCATGTATTGATAAAAAAGACTAAAGCTATTTAAATCAATGAATAATCAATCAATCAAAGAATATGAATATATTATAATGAAAATAAAACCCTTTTACTTACAGGACAAAAGCCATTAAGCAACCTGGAATTCCATAATCGTTTTTGAAAATATTCGTCCATTCTCCCAAAGATTCCAGCCATCCATTACTCCATTTGAAAAGAAATAAAAAGTTTACAAAATAAATAATATACAAAAGAGAAAGGATTAAAATCCCCCTTTCCAATTCTTTTATGTCTTGGCTCTGATATTTCTCATATATTTATAAAATGAATGAACAGTCTGGGCGTCACTATTAATTTCCGCCACCTGAAATTTTTCTCTAAAAGAGACCCAAATATCTCTCAAATAATACATTTTTTTGGGAAAATCTCTACGTGAAAGGTAAATGGGTCCATTTTGGTTCTGGGTGTTCAACTGTTTCTTTAAATTCCTCACAGTTTGACTGTAATCAGTTCTGCAAAATCGTCTATCTGATCTTGACACCTTTCCAAATTTTATCTGCTGTTGCTCATAAAATTATTTGTAGCAATCCAAAATTATTTTTGGATCAATCATATTGAACGTATTTGGATAATAAAATCAAGCCATGATCAGATCCGTATCAAATATTTGATAATAGAATCCTGTGAAACAAAAAGAAACCTAAATTAATAACCTAAAAATTGTGAATAAAACAAAATCTAGAAAAACAAAAAATGAATTTAAACTAACTATAACTTATAAACAAACATTATTTATAATTTGTTTTCAAATATTATCTAGAAGCTTCAAGTTAATGAAGAAAAAATATCTATTTTAGTTTTTTACAAAATCAAACAAATGATAGATAATTCTTTTTTTATTATTATTTTGAAATGAGATGCAAAATGAAAAAATAATTTAATTAATTAATATCTCCAAATGATTTCATGAAAATGAGAAACCAACCAAGATATTATTTGATGAAGTATTGAACACATTATTCAAAATAGTCAAACTTTCTAATGAGCAAAATAATGAATACATAATCATAATTTAAACAAAAGTAAACATTTGAAAAAAAATAACGTTTTTGTTTAAATTGAGAATTTTATGCTCTTTTCTAACTTTTGACATATACTCTTGTAATGAATGTTTCATACTATAGTGAATGTTTTAAGTTTTTCTCAAAGCAAGCCAAGGCATGGAACTATTTGAAAAGGTTGATTCTGTAGCTCATTATAATTATCAAGATTCTAATAGGGGCCCTTTAAATTTTGTAAAAATATAAGGGAAGTTGTTGGGACCCAACAAATGGCGACTTACGGGGTGAAGCGGTTATCTCTGATCTGGTAAGATATCATCTCATGAAGAAAATAATAAGATTGATAAAATGATTTAAGCTCCCTGAAATAAATTCACTCTGAGACCATATAATATTAGGATAAGCTCAATGTTATAACCAGACAATAGAATTTTCTTTGCAGGGGATTATAACTTGAAATAATGTCTTAATCAAAGAGTCACGATGTTTATAAAAGAACTTCAATATCGTTGACAGATCCACTGCTTCCAGCAGGCGTCCATAGCCTCGACAGGGATGTCATTTAACCCACTCAAATGCTTTACTCCCATCCAATAGTTGTATCCACATGATGTAGACTTCCATAAAAGCTAATTTAAAAACATATATCTGCTACCTCTCGACCCGACATTGCTTTGTTGCCAGCAGGCGTGTTCAGTACCCTAACGAAGTTGTCTTGGTATCATGTGTGCATTTACTCACTGCCAACGAGCCTGTTCAGTACCCCGACGGGTTTACACACACCTCCCACACATAAGTTCTTTCAACTCTCTTATGCCACTTTTAAGAAATAATACAATTATATATTTCTTGATGACAATGAGAGCAGGGTGATACTGGAGGTTAATTGCAATACAGGTGAATAGTTTATTTATTTTCTTTCGAAACTGGAAGTTTTATCATGGTTTAGAGATTTTAGATTTCCTTTAAGAAATCATCTAGAGAATGGGGAGGCACTTAAAAGTGATTCCTTAAGAATATGGATGGCATAAAAAGTTTAAAGATCATCATAATTCTCAAAGATTTAAACCATATCTCTAGTGTAATACTTTGGAAAAGACAATTTGAGGACAAACTGAAAGTGACAATTGATTTAAAAATTAATTGTCTGAGTTATATCTTAATATCATGACCTCTTTGAACTATTTCAAATTGCTTGAAAAACACACGTCTTAAAATAAATGATTCCTTCGACAATATCTCTTTGATCAGAAATATATTGATTCAAAAAGAAAGATCAGAAGAAAACTCATTCAAAATAATCAAAGAAAACAAAAACACACAACAAACCAAATCAAATTTTATTAATGGGATTCAAAATAAGTACATAAAATCAAAACAACAAAAGAAAACTTTTTAGGAAATGATTTTGGCCAAAGATAAAGTTGAGTTTTTGTATCCACTATCATCTCATTGTAAAATAAAGGAAGAACTAAATCATTTAAAATATCATGTGCGAGCAAGTCCTTTTCTTAATATGGTGATAGATAAGATGTTACTTTGACCAAGCATAATTATCAAAAATAAAAAAGAGACTAAAAGAAAATAGAAAAATCCTTATTAAGATGAGTGCAGTCCTACTCATGGCACCTTAGGTCAGGGTTGAATTGATAGTTCAAATTTACTTATCTCCTTACTTTCCATTTAAAATTTTCATGATGATATTGTGTTTTCAAAAAATAATATTCAATGAAAAGCAGAGAGAAAAATATTTAAATTGGACTTCCCTGAAAACATTCATATTATGGTTCTCTTGGTGTACCCACTTATGTTCATAACTGCATTATTACACAAAGAAATATTGAGAAAGAAAACTAAAATAAAACCTACTCCTAAACCTACTCTAACTACTAAACAAATAAAAAATACTAAGTGAAGTCATGCTTCCAATGTAGCCATCGAAGTAACTCCA
>SNQJ01S0241802.1:0-13444 GCA_010110895.2 Picea sitchensis
CCCTTCATATTTCCACCCCATTCCACTTGAATCCTACCTCCTTTCCTTCATTCTCACCACTCCCCATCCCCTATGCATCCATGCTTCACCTCTTCTCACATCCTCCCCATTTTTCCCTCTCATCCTACCCCCTCATACCTTCCTCCCCCAGTTCATAACATCTTCCTCTATTGTTTGACTCTCCCTCACCTATGGCTTCTTATGCATGTGAATTTTTTTTCCTTACTATCTTCCTTGGTAGTTTTTTGTTGGAATAATTTTTTTATGAGGTATATAGAACCCGTAATGCTTCATATACCTATAGACATACAATTTTAAGTCTTGGAGTACATGATAAATCCACTATGTGCATTTATATCCACAATAACATATTTTTCTCGTATGTGTAATGGTTGTATTTTGATTTTGTTCGATCATAGTCATAGTTATATGAAAACCTAGTTTTTATGATTGGCACAAAATGAGGACATCCACTTTTATATAAAATCACCACACTTATTTTAACTTTGATCCCAAAAACTATACCTATGCAAATTACAATCCATGTTTTCAAGTACAAAAAGGTTTATTGAAATCATCCTTCGAGCGAAGAGGTAAGGCTGAAAATTATAATTTCAAAAGAATGGATGAAGATTATTAGGCATCCTTTCAATTAATATTGCATCCTTTTAGCTTCGTCATAAGTATTTTAGCATCCACATTAGTTTATTTTTAGCATATCATTTGTGTCCTTAGATTACATTTATTTTCTACTAATTATCCTTGTGGTCATTTTTTGTATCATAATTCCCTTTTACTAGGGTCTTAGGGTCTACTTAGTGTCTTACTAGTGTCTTCATAGCATCCTACTTGCAATATTATTTTTTCATCCTAGGTATCACATATGTGTCTTAGTTATGTTGTATTAGGATCCTAATTCAGTCATTTTAGCCTCCTATGTGTCTCAGCAATGTCCTTGTTCCATCATAATAGAATCTTATATGTGTCCTTATAGTATTATGTGTCTCATTAACAAGTTTCATTCTCACCACGGTAGTCATGAATAGAATGGATTACAACACCAAAAATGAAAGAACATCTCACCACAACTGGAAGTTATAAAAAGTTAGAAAATAACCCAATATCCAAGGTCATCAAAGAAGTCAAAAAATCCATAAAATCTTCCAACCTAGATGAAACAATGAAGAAATGATTAACTCCAAGCTGCCTAATCACCCCTAGAATATACAGACTCCCTAAGATCCACAAGGAAGGATTCCCTATGAGACCAATTGTCAACACAATCGGTTTCCCAACCTATGAACTAGCTATGTATGTAGCAAGGATCCTAGGACCTTTAGTTGGCAGGATAGACTCATACATCAAGGATTCAAGAGATTTCATAGAACTTATAAAAGAAGAGAAAATTGAATCAAAGGATATGCTCATCAGCTTTGATGTGGTTTCACTTTTCACTAAGATCCCATTAAATGAGGCCATTCAAGTTATAAATGAGGTTGTAGACCCTCAAATAGCCAAACTCGCATAAGCTTGTCTTAAATCAACCTTCTTTAGCTTCCAAGGAGATTTCTTTGAACAAACAAGTGGAGTCGCCATGGGATCCCCCTTATCCCCAATCGTAGCAAACCTCTACATGGAGAAGTTCGAGAAAATTGCCCTTGAAACATACCCCCTTAAACCATCTAGATGGAAAAGGTATGTTGATGACACCAATGTCAAGTGGCCTCATGGCAAAGAAGAACTGGACAGATTCTTTGAGCACCTCAATGGCATTTCTGAGAACATAAAATTCACCATGGAACTAGAAGAAAACAATAGCATACCCTTCCTAGAAGTGCTTATGATTAGAAAACAAGATGGTACATTAGGACACAAGTTCTTCAGGAAGAAAACCCACACAGACATCTACCTTCATGCGGATTCCCACCACCATCCCTCTCAAAAAATGGGGGTTCTCAACACCATGGCCACAAGGGCAGCAAGAATTTCCAACAAAGAAAATCTAGAGGAGTAAATAAACCACTTAACCAGTGTCTTTAAGAACATTAGATATAGAGAAAAAGACATCAAAAAGGCGATGAATAAGAAGGATAGAATGACTCAGGTCTAGAATGATCAAACCTCCAACCAAAAATCCTTTCTTCCCTACATTGGAGGTGTCATAGTCCATCCTTCTTCCTACACTCCTCTTACTCTGCGAGATAAGTTTCATTCTCATTATAAATCTTTCAGGTGGGTTTAACCATACAAGTTTATATACAATACCAAAATGATGTCATTGTCCAAATCCACTCACACACATATTTTTCACTAAGGGTTCATTTAAAAAATAATATCTTGGATGATTGTGGATAACATTCTCACTCTAAGACACCTAACCCCCTAATTCATACTTAGGATGATGCAGTGTTCAAAATTTCCTCTTTTCCACTCATTCCATTTATCTCAATGAACCCCATAGATGGACTCTTCTCATCGAGATATTTCAATGACTATAATCATGCTCAATTTAGAGCTCTCGATAAACAATTACAACATTAGAAAGTTTCTTGGAATTCATTTTTCAAATTCCCCTCATTGCCACGTGGGATCCACGTTGATCCCAGTAACTCATTCCTTCCTACATGGAATAGACGTGGCACCTGCCACCTAGCCCATCGATCCATATTATAGCATAAAATTCCACACCTATGCATTTGTGCCATGGAATAACCCTTTCCCAATGCTTGCTAGACATGGTCCCAATTTTCCTCTCCAAAATCATTCAAAAAACTTGCATTATGAGCATATTTACAGGTTTCCCTAGAGTTTTCGAGCGGGTTTTTTGGTTGTGCTCATTCCCCAACATCTCATGTCCATACACAACGAAATCAAAATACCCAAACCTCTTATGGAAGATATATAAGCACGCTTGAGAGAAAAGGAGAGCTCAAATCCCTTGGTGAAAGATCATACTTCCATTTTATAGAAAGCCTCCCTTTCCTATAATCCTCTGATCAAAACCCCCTGTTATCTGGAAAATCCTTTTCCAACATCTCTTTCCTATTTATATGGCTATTGGGTGCATACTTATCTCTACTTGGGCCAATAAAGGAATATAATTGTGGTTGAGTTGATGCTTGATGGATTCTTGGAGGAACCCGGTCAGTTGGCTTCGAGACTATGCCAAAGGCGGGGCAAGGTTGTAACTTACCTCTATGATTTGGTGTTAATAGAAGAACTTGTTTTCCCTCCTATCATATGTTCATTGTATGTATTTGTTTATTAAGTTTACTTGGAATATGATATATGACATGTATTCTCTTTGATCGTGTAAATACCTTTGTATAATTTCTTGTATTGTGTCCATTTTGCAGGTTATTTCCAAAAAAGGATCAGGAGCTCTTCGAGTGAAAGGAGTGGTATCGACATCAAATGGGATATCTAAGGTGAGTCCTTTATCCCTCTTCCGTCTCTAACTTCTCCTTCTAAAGTAGTTATTTTTTCAAGTTGTGTGTGCTTGTCTTGGAGGGATGCTTGTCTTGGAGGGAAGATCACTATCTTCTCCATATAGTCTTGATCTGTTTTGATTCTAGCCCAGAATCATGGGGAAAAATCTCGCCAACAGAATTGGTGACCATACTGGGGATTCCCCTAGTTTGGGTCAATCTCTTAGGGTCTCTTGCTTTCTTTCCTTGTTATTTTTTTTGTAGTTTCAAAATATTTTACAGAGTCTTTATCCTCTAAGGAGTTGTTACCAATTCCCGAATCCCTCTTTATGGGAGTGGCTTTAAATATTTTTCTAAACTTACCTAGGCATCTTTTAGTTTTTGTTCTACAGCCCATGTACATCCACGTGTTGCACTTCTACATCTTGTGGATATCCACAAGTTTCATTGCTAACAGTCGTGTACATGTGTGAATTTTGAATTTAAAAAAAAAATCCTCTTTCTTTTTGGGTTTAGTTTCTCATTTGCTCAGCTGTTGGGTTTTCTTGAGTCTCTGATTAATATTTTCTTTGTTAAAATTTGAAAGCGTGTAATACAAAAAAAAGAAAAATATATTGCTTGAGTTATTTAGTATAAGGTTTTTTTGGTTGATTGAAAGAACTACTTTGTTTTTCTGAACATCCAGACTCACTGCATTTTCGATGATTCCTTGGCTGAACAATTTCTGTCTTTTTACCTACTTTGCCTTGTTTCAAAAAGAATAAAATTGCATTCCTTTGTTTTTATTTTGTTTTGTAAATGGAAAAGATAAAAAATATACTTTTTTGTTTGCTTCTCATTTCTTGAACCATTTCCTTCTCTTTTTGCAAGAAAAGTGGTAGTTTCTTAGCATTTAGGTAGTTGCATTGTATCATGCATTGGTAGACATGGTATCCTTACATTAAAAAAGAAAAGAATTTAGTAGTACAAGTTTTTCATTCTTGTGTGAATTTGTTTTTGGAAAAGAGAATTGTAAGTTGCATCTCAAGGTGTCTTAAATATTCCACTCAAACTTTTGTTTTCATCTGAAAAAGAAAAGAATTGTTTCATAAGCATAGTTGCATCCATTTTCATTTGAAGAAACTACATTGTGTTCTTATATTGCATTACTTTTGTAGTTGGTCTTAACATCACCAAAGTTGCATCGACACCCTTTCTGAGTAAAGAAAAACCCATTAAAATGAATGCATAATTAAAATTTATGAGAAACTTTAATTTTTGTAGGGTGAACGAACAAATTTAGGCTAGGTCCTTGGTGTAGGTTGGAGATTAAATTTATCCAAGGCCACTAAAAAAACATAAGTGTATGATATAGGGAGTGTATAATTCAAATTTTGTATAGGTTGGTCTGGAAGCTCCTCTAACAAAGGAGTTAAACACGAGGTCACATAAGAGATAGCTGGGAATATTCCCCTCCAAACATGGACTGAACGTAGTCGATATAGCATATATTGGGGGATTTTCCTAAAGTGACACTGACTCATTTGGCGACAGTCATCTACAAATTTTGAACCTAGTTGAAGTCTTCCTGAAGTAATATTGGCCATCTTGGAGTAATTCCTCTGGAAATTCAGAGCTAGTTTAATATTTTCTGAAGTGAAACTAGTCCTTTTGTAGACATTCCTCTGGAAGAGCTTTGAGCTTAGTTACCCTGCCCATACATTCAATATTGAATTTTTACTGTACCCACCAGGAACTAATTGTGAGATGGTAACCTTATTTTCTTCTCCTAGGTATATCACAAGGTGACTACGAGGGTTTACTGTAGTACCTTGGGTAGATTTTGTATCACACACTTTAGTACTATTGGAGGGTGCCTCGTGAAGTGTGGGTACTTGCACTAGATAAGGCTGATATGTGGAGGTCAGGATAACTAATTCTCATACCATCGTGCATTGGTCAATGAGACTTAATCAACTTGTGCCTTCGTTCGGAAGGGATTGAGCCCACTTTGTTGTTATTTTGGTCCCAAGACCTAATCCACTTGAGTCAGAATATTGACAAAATTGTTTTTGTTTTTCATGTATTTTAGGGCTTTGTAGCAATGTGTTTTGTGAATGTAGTTCAACTTAAGGAAGGATAGTTGATTTTCACCAAGAGATAATCACTCAAAGTGGACAACCTACTTCCTCAAATATCGAGAAGAATTCAAGGCATTCCTCCCAAGTAAGAGATTAGGAATAATTCTCCCCCAACCTCATAAAGGTGTCGACGTGATCAATTCGACACTTTCATACCAACTGGTCAAACTGAGATCGTAAACATTGATCCTTTCGAATTCAACATTTCAGAACCAGAGGAGGTAACCGTTGAGGACCTTAGAAGTGAGGATCTCGCTCTATGCTTTAATTCTCCATTACCTGGGACTTTTCAACTGCAATTTATACATGTCCAACCTCCTAGATCAGACTTCATTGATGGTATCCCTCTCCACTATGCCACTATGGACTACACTCCTCCAGTGTCAGGGTCGGGAGCCCCTACAACTACCACCTCAATGATAATTATTGAGGGGATCTTTCCTCTTTATATGTAGGGTCAAATGAAAAATGTGGTTCAATCCACTGTCATCATGACAACCGGTAGCATTTCCTTGTTAGTTGTCTATCCCACTCAAGTCTCGAGTGTCTGTGCATTGTTTTCATACATAGCGAACACTTTCTCTTACAAAATGTCATTGATGGACACACTTAATGCATTGATTAGTTCTCAGCCAATGTCCCATTTTTCGAATGTTGGTGTGGGGAGTACTACAGATCCTTACCAAGCTATGTCTTGGGGTGGATGACACATTCCTCCATCATCCCCATTTGCTTGAAGTAGACCTGTCCAATATTTCATCCCTAACCCCATATGGGTATGGGGCACCTCCATGGATAGTGTAAATCAATCCTCTAGTATTCCATCTACGTTGACCCCGTTCACACTTTACAATGGTTTCAGGAACAACCCTTTCGCCAAATCCGCGGTGTCAGCAGGGGGAAACTTCTTCCTAGGTCATTTCGCCTCCTCGCAAGGACCTTTTTCTTTAAGAGGGGCACGTTTTGGGAGTACCCCTATCCAAATCTAGTGGAATCCTTCTCAAGGGGTTTCTCAAGGGGGAAACCCCTTTCTCGGTCAGTCCACCCCCATGCCAATATTTGTTCCTACACATGGGGGGTCTGATGGAGTAACCTTAGTTCTTACTTTGGGAATAAAATAGGTGGAGGTGTTCCTCCCTTTAATGAGGGCTAGTAAGGCTTCATCCCAAGCTCTATTTCAATAGAAAAATCTTTATGGCAAGCTGGTGCCAATTACAACCCAGGACCTTCTTTTTAGGCTTCTCATCAGTCAATGATGCAACCTAGGTTACCATTTTTGGAAATGTTACATTTTACAGAATTATCCAAGTTGATGAATGATCCCATTCATCATGACCCTAGTTGGACTATTTTCCCAACTAAGATAACTTCGTACATTCCAAAATTCAAAGGGAAAAGTGGCAAAGATCCGCAAGACCAAGTTACAACATTCCACTTGTGGTGTTCATCCAACTCGCTCAACGACGATTCAATTAGATTGTGTTTGTGCCTACATAATATTACTAGAGGCGCTTCCAAATGGTAGATTTAACTTGAGGGGAAAGTACTCAACCTTTTCGGACCTAGCCATGGTTTTATTCAACCATTTCCAACTCCCTGTCTGGTACGATGCCGGGACAAAATTTCTGGCTAATTTTGAGCAAGATAACACCACACCCTTTCTAATCACATTTGAGAATGGAGGAGAAGGAAGAGCCTTATTAAGGCTAGGTTCCACCTGGATTCCTCCTTGAATGGTTCATGAAATATCTATTCCATTATATTTCGAAAGACTTTTCAACTTCGGTAGTGTTTTCAAAAGAACATGCAATCTTTCGGGAGGATCAATTATAACTAATATAATATTAGTCAGGAATGCTCTATGAGATTATGTCAAATGCTCTGTGATTTATTCTCGACTTGGAAAAGAAAAATTCTAACCCACATGGCAATGGTATAGTGGGTTCTTCTCAAACAAAAATCGTAGACCTGGCTACTAGCCATATGCAAAAACTTGTTATTCAACAACCTGCAGCCAATCCAACCTCTAGCCCGACCACCTCCACCACCATGTCTTTCAATGTAGATTCTATCTAGAAGAATACTTTGAATGGTCCTAAACAACCAAAAAAGAAGAAAAAAGGAAAGGATAAGAAAGGTGGTGGGGGAAATAATAAAAAGTTGGATAAGAATGCTAAGGGGTCCAAGGATGAGAAAAGGAAGGTGAATTTTCCTTGCAAGATTTGTAACGAACATCATCTTACACATCAGTTCCCACAAATGGAAGAAGCCCATTCTCTTATTAAGTTAAATCAATAGAAACAACTTGCTGTGCTGAAAAAACGTTTCCCACAAGAAAAATTTCAAGCTGGTTCTTCCAACTTCAACCCACAAGGGGGCACTTCAAGTGCTCCCCCCTGTCAGGAATATATAGTAGTAAAAATTCTTAGCAATTTGAAGCTAAAATGATGTATATTATTCGATGAGGTATTAGAATTATGATAATCTAGAGTCGACTGAGAAGGGTAAGAAAACTTCATAGAATCAAGCCCCTCTCCACATAGAGAAGCCTAAAAAGGAGGCAGCATTGCACATACCTAAGGGAATTTATAAAAGGACAACACATAACCCCAATTCAATATTCACTCCCAATTATTCAGTTATTAAATATTTGGATTAGACGCCATGTGCAATGTCCTCTTTGGAGGTGCCTCAATGTTTCCCCTCGTAGCGCACTGCGTTGTTGACTACCATAGGAGCTGTTAATTTTTCTAGTTGGATCATCATGAAGTTTGATGTCGTTGATGTGAGGCCATGTCTTGCACATCATATATCTTTTCAGATTGGTGTTGTTTGCAATAAACTTTTAGTTAAGATAACTGTCATTGAAGAAGGTGCTTCAACATGCATGGTGTCTTTTCCATGTTGGAAATCTATCAGTTCTCCTGAACTTACCCCCTCTTCTACACTCTTGACTGCCGTCGATGGATGTTCATTTTGATGGCATGGTATGATTCCTTCATGTCTGGTCACACTAGAGGGAAAGTGTGTTTGCATAGATGTTTAAGTAGTCGATGAATCACTCGACTATAATCTCTTATTAGGAAGAAGTTCGACATATGTCATCATGGCTGTTGTTTCAAAAATATTTCAGATTATATGTTTGTTAGGCTCCAATCTACTAATGTAAATTAGAGCGCAAATGATTGTCAATTCGGTGTTTGCAAGACTTAGAGGCACATCCAAAATGTATGGATTTATAGATACATTTTATTCTTTAATGGGAATAAACCAAAACCTATTCTAAGAGCTGAATATAGAAGAGATGCTAAGCTTCTGCTCAGAAGTCCTATTCATAGATCTCATAACAATAATCAACAAATGTTTTCCTAAAAAGTAAGCATTCAAAAAGATATTCAAACTAGTTCTAAGGCCTATCAACACTAGAAAGACAAAACACTTATTCAAGAAATGCATTCATTGTCTTCTTTCATTCAATAGAAATTATCACCAATTCTTGTTAAAACAGAAGTACTGAAAGCGTAAATAACTCAAAAAGCATTCATGATTATCCTAATGCTTGAAAGCAAACCACACATTGAATTCTTGTTCAAGAAATCATTCACAACATGAGTAAGGCTTAGAAACATTAATAATTTTACCTAACTATGGAATTCATATAACTACAGCAAGGAATAAAATCATCTACAACAAGATCTGATCTAAAACATGTATCAAAGATTACTTGAAAAAAACATAAAGGAAGAGTGTACTAGTTTGGCAAAGGGGGCCCTCTAATGCTTCACTTGTACACTTGAGTTGTCTCAACTAAGAAGGAGCTTCCAGAAGCATTCACATCATCATATCATAAACATTATCAAGAACAAAACACAAAACTGATCTCAAGATTGCAAATTCCAAAGTTTCTTCATTCACATCCCAAGGTGTCATACTAGTCTATGCTTTAGAGTATTTATACAAGAGTTTTGAAACTAATAATGCTAATAAATTTCCTAAAGAGCATGATCAGATCCATAATATATGCTAGGAAGGTCGAATACCCCCTTCAGATCCATAAAATATGAACAAATCCCAAGAAAATCTAAATCTGTCCATGATTTTAGGCTAAAACAGGGTATTTTCTGTTGAAGTGGCCCTGTTTGACCAGCATTGACCAGACACCTGGAAGGCTCAGATATCGAAGTTGATAGCTCATCATACATCCTTGTACATCAAGGATCATGACCGAAGTCTCATATTTCTCCCACCTATCCTGCAAGTACACGAACCTAGGAGCAATTACGGGATTTAGTCAAATCCTGTAATTTCTGATAAATTTTCAATTTTAATGCCAAAAATTAGAAAACTCAATTCTTAAGCTAAAGAATGATAAATGTACCTTGCATAACCTATGTTATGGAAAATATGGAATGAAATGGAGGCAAAATGGATGGTTATGGAGGCAAAAGTGTAGTTTATAGAGTAAAAAGGAAGCATGAAAATGTACTCAACATCTCCCCCAAGAGGAAGTCTTTGCATGTCCTCATGCAGAAAAACAAATTGTTCTTGAACCTCTGTCAATGATCTTCTGCCACCTCTACTGCCTGCAATAATGTCTCCACATTAACCTAAGTTGTATGAAGACCTTTCATTCTTTGATATTTTTCTTTATATGCCTTCTTCTGTTGAAACCACTTATAGGCCTATTTGGAGATTAATTTGTTTTGCTTTTGAAGATTCTTGTTCTTCTTCTTCAAGGTTTCGTTCTCCTCCCGTGTTTTATGGCTTTGAGTCCTTAGCATTTCATTCTCTGTTTTTATATATCTTTCCTGACTTCAATTTCCTTGATTTTTCTCTTCATTTTCTTTATTTTCTTGTTTTTCTTATCAAGTTCTGATGTGGACCCACCAACCACTTCTTCTATTTGAGTTTCTTATTTCATATCTTTAATTAATTATTCCACATCTTCTCTCATTTGCTCATATGTGGAAGTTTCTTGTTCTTCAAAACCATCATTTTCCAATGATTGTGCCTCTAGAATCTGGATGTGCATACTGTGCTTGTTGTGCTTCATCATCACTTTCTTGTATTTGTCCCCTTTGAACGTGTTGGCATTTCCTTGATTTTCTTTCATATGTGGTAAGAATCTTGTCTTTTTCCTCAAATTCTTTCTCCCTTTTCACCATGCTTCTTGTTCTTCTCCTCCCCATAGGCAGTTTTGATCTTGTTTCCTTGGGGTTTTGTATTTCTCCCTCATCATCGGTCACAACCAAGATTTGTTCCTCTTTTTCTTCCTCCTTTATTGTTTCAAAACCATTTTCAATGATAAACTACTGCCAAGTCAAGTTTTTCTTCTGTATTTCATATATGATGATCATTTTAATAAAGCCACAATGATATAAACTCTTTTCTGTATTCGTCCCTTGTTTTTGGACGGCCTTAGCCATCTTAGGAAGGCTTTGCAGTATAAAATAGAGCATGTTAATTTCATAGTCACCTTTTAAGTGTTGTAGCAGCTTAATGTGACATAGGTAGATGATGCTAAATCTTACCTCACAAGTTATAAACTTATGTATGAGATAGGCTAATTCATCCCAAGGATGAATCAACCAACTCCTTGGGATTCCCTTCTTCCAATTAACTGCTACCACCCTAGATCTGGAAATAAAAGATGCCCATGATTTATCTTTAAAATGCTTAGTTTTGAAATATATTTCTCCTATTTGAGGAAGTCCAGTGACATGTACAATGATATTTTCAGAGATTCTAATGGTAAGGTTTCCAACAGTAGCCCTTTCCCCATCAAATGAATGAGCAAATTCTAAAGTAACTTCCTCACAAGATCCATCAAATTTCTCAAAGAAAGCTATCCGTTATTTTTGCTCAAGAATTTGTATACAATCCTTATGAATTTCTGATGTATCAAGTTTCTCTGGTTCATATCTAGACACCATTCTTCCAATTTTTTAAGAGCAAGACCCTAAAATATTTCCACTGTTTATAAAAAGGAGGTCTATTCTTTTCAAAAGTTTCAACCCTGCAATTTCTTTGACCAAGATATTTAAACTTCTAGACTCTATTTGGATTTAATTCTGTGAATGGTCTTCAATAAGATTTTTCTGTTCAAAAACAAAGAAAATCTCATATTTTTCAAATTCTAAACTGCTCTCTATTCTTCAATCATAAAAATTTTGATGCAAGGGCATACCTGGTAATTTGATAAAAATTCTCAGGCTTCTTGTTGAATCCAAACTCAATTTTCCTTCTTACAATCAGCCTCTGTTAGAAATGAACTATTTCGTTCTCAAAATGTACCACAGGAAGTCGAATTTTGCACTTAGCTTTACAATTATTTGAGTTCGAACTTACCTTTCACTGGCCGACTCCTACTTGAATACGTTCTCTTGCCTTTGCTCACCACACATCTCCTTCAACTTCCACGTTTTCTTCCATAGGGAAAGAATGTTGTATGTTGACAGTGAAATTGTTAACATACAATTCGTTATTTATCAGATATTTCGGGATAGGAAGGCATAGGAGGGAACAATTTGCTAGAGCGTAGGGATTCTTTGTTTGGAATGGCGCTGGCGTGTTTGAAATAGAGCATGCGTTTTGAAATGGAGGTAATTATACACATGAGTGCGTCAGCGGTTCGATTTTGGGGAGTGTTCAAGTGAGACACAACACATGAAAAGAGTTTAAGTCGTAACACTTTTTAGGAAGGGAGGAAAATCATTGTGGAGGAAACTTAGACAAGGGTTTTATCATTTTTTTTAAAAAATGCATTTGTACAGTGATCATAGCTGAAGGTGTTGTTTTATTTGTACCTTCGTACTTCCCTCTTCCTTGTAATCATCATAAGAAATGGCTTTTTTTTTTCTAAAAATGTGTTCATTTGACTTATAACTCCCTTAATTCGTTTCTTTGAGTGACCATCCCCTTTGTGAAGCATGAAACCTTCTTATTATGATCCCTTTCTTTAATGTGTATGCAAACAACCTTTCATTTATGTAAACAACAATTCAGTCTGTGTGTATGCAACTTATGTCTTCATAAACACATCATTTTACGGCTCAAAAACAATGTGTTTGAATTTGAAACCCGATCATTTCCTTATAACTCCCTTGGAAACCTAAAGTGGTTCCTTTGAGTACCATTTTTTATGATTTTGAGGGTATATGAAAATGGAGTGATGAAAATATGATGTATGGGAAGGGAAATAATAGGATATTTATCATTGCTTTAGCTTATGAAGAATTTTTCAAATTTTTAAAGCATTAAAAAGGAAAATGTATACTAACTTGTTTTGTCATTGTGTTTGCCTGATTGAAGCTGGATGGAATGTTGTTGTAAGTCTTCAATTTTGATAAATTTCTTCTTATATTTACTTTGCTTAGTATCTCAGGTCCCTCTGCTGAATGAAATTGATATTCTTCTCAGGTCCCTTTGCTGAATGAAATTGATATTCTTCTCAGGTACCTCTATTGGATGAAGTTCCTTTTTGAAATGCATGGTGTCATATGTAGAAGGCTTGAAAGGTTTTCAAAAATGTATACCTTATCCCCCTCAGCATTATTTATTGATTGGTCCTCAATTCTTAGAGGTAAGGATTTGTAAAACTTTTGAAGCTGTAAAATGAAACTAGAAGTTAATAAATAAAATATTTTTGGAGAATTTTGATTGGCCAATTTTACTTGGTTTTCCAATGAAAATTCGAGTTTATATTGTGCCAGTTTCCTGGATTTTCACAACTAAACTCCCTTTTTTTCTTATTATATATATATATATATATATATATATATATATATATATTATTATTATTTTTAAGGAGAATGTGAAGGAGACACATGATTCTATCTGTCCAACACTTCCATCTCATTCTGTTGAGATATCTGTTGCAGAAAGTCTTCCTTGTTC
>SNQJ01S0241804.1:0-13444 GCA_010110895.2 Picea sitchensis
CATCACCATTTTCCTTGGGATTTGTGCCATCCCAAAGTCTCTTTCATTGCTCTCATGTTTTGTAGCTGTAAGTGAGGTGGTTTAGGACAATTCTCGTCCATCCATGGCTGCCGAATTCACCGGAATGAAGCCCCAAGTTGTGGGAAATTTGTCGAGATGCTTAGGAGGGAAAGGGGCCTTTGGGATTTGGTCATTGTAAGTAAGGAAATGCCCGCTATTCATTAACTTTTCAGACATGATTATACCCCCCCTTTTCTGCCTATAAGTTTCCCTGTGAGCTGGTCAAAACATGGCTTTGATTTGGGCTTGTTTTGGTGAAGGGGCCCCTTGGAACTCAATCTTTTATAGGCTCTTCCACTATAAAAGACAACCAAAAAACTATTTATTATTGTTCCCATTTTGTATCTCTGTCCTCTATCTATCCACTGCATTTCGTTTGGCACAAATCCGACTTCGGATGAGTAAGATATGGCCCCGGGAAGGTATGCGGATGGAGCCGACCAAGAGACTAATCAGGGAAACAATTGGAAGTTGGGACACAATTCTGGGATGGACATAAGAATTAATAGGCTTCTACAGGCCTTCATACATGTAGATGAAATGGGTTTTTCTCATCTGGCCCAATTTGGCCTCGGAGGCCCCCAATTAGGCCTCTTTCCAGTGCATGGTTGTTGGGCCAAGAATGGGTTCTTGTCGCCCTGGGACATGTCACTCAAAATATGGGCTGAATTTTCTGAGGGGAATGTCATGGATGTATTCTATACTTTGCCTCGGTCGTTTCAACTATTCCCGGGCGAAAACCCGCCTCCGTATGGCGAAGTTATAGAATAAGAAAGGCCAATGACCCTTAGGGAGGGGGGGATTTAAATTTTTAACATAGAGTTCAAAACCCATTTTAAATTTAATTTTAAATTTAATTTATATTTTAATCAAACATTATAAAATCTTTAAAAAATAATTTAATTACAAATATATATATTATATATTATATATATAATATATATATTTATAACTAAACTAAAATTAAACTTAAAATTTTAACAAGATTTAAATTATAATCAAAATTTAAAATTTAAAAACAATTTGAAACACCCCCCCACCCGTCTCCTCCCGATCGCCCATATGAGCAGGCTGGAATTGAAAAAGGTGCCCACGGGGAATAGAGGAGGTGGTTGGTGGCTGGGAAGAGGGAGCATCAGGCTGAGTGGAGAAAGGGGGAAGGGCGGAGTTGTGGTGGAGAACTATGGGAAGGGTGCAATGTGGAGGAGGAGCTCGGGTAGTGGGAGGTGAGGGCCGAGAGGGAAGTTGTGTGCACAAGAAGAGGTCGAGGTAATGGAGGGAGGGAGGAGCTCAGGCTGAGAGGTGGAGAGGAGAGTGCAGGTGGTGGAGGAAGGCCGAGGGAACGGAGGAGAGTGAGTTGTAGAAAGGGAGGAGGAAGGTTGCGCGTGCAAGAGGAGGAATGGAGGAGGAGGGGGATGAGTTGAAAAACTGTGGGAGGAGGGGGTGGTGGTGGCACCCAGGTGGTGGATGGGTGGCCATCCACCCCCAAAAATTAAAATTCAAAACTTTGGGCAAAGTGGGTTTTGGAAAATAAAAGCGGACGTGAAGTTTTGGGTTCAAACCCCATGCCCACCATTCGAATTTCTTGGCAACTCTGGGAGTCTTTTTTTTTTTTGAAAAGGAGAAGGGGTAGGACTGGGGTTCAAATCCCATGGCTTCCCAGTGACATGCCCATACCTGCAATCTTCAGCAAATAACTTCATAATTTAAAAAAATCTAAAGGAGCCACGGAGGCTTGGGCCTAGTGCCCAAGATGTGTTCGAATCCCCTCTCCTTTGCATATTTTGGCACACACACAAGATTGAACTCAAAAAATAATCAATAAATCTGAACCAGAAGCTAATACCACACTTGAAACAGGCAAATAAACACCAATTTGAAGGAAAAATACAATTTCTTCATGCAGGATCTCAACGCAACCATCAAAATTTTCCTTAGTTTCATTTCTTGGAAAGAGGATTGGAATCTGGATGCCCACTACAGAGCTGTAGATTCTGTCATAAAAACCCCCCTCTGCTTCCATAAATTCCTTTTGCAGAGCTCCCCCCCTTTGGTCAATCTGTCAAAATGGATTGGGAGAGGGGAGAGGGGTGCGTTTTGATTTTTTGCAATTTAAAAAAAAAAACAATTTTCCCAAAATTTGCATGAGGCTATGTGCCTCCTCCCATATTTTCCAATTTTCTGAAAATATTTAATAAAATATTTAATTAATTTTTTAATATTTCTTGGAAAAATGTACAAGTCAAAGTTTGACTTTGACTTTGACTTTGACCCAACTATTGTTGACTTAGCCCAAAAATGTTGCCCAGTGAGACAGAGTCGGAATCAGACGCAGGGCACATCGTTGGAAAGGTATCGACGAGACCATCGGGAATATGTCATCACTAAATTCAGATAATTCAACCTCAGTCCTCAAATTCATCCCAAAACAGTGGTCACTTAAAGCCCTTGAATTGCTGGTGGTCCCACATAACATCCAATCATGCGAAAGGTCCCAAATCGCCATACGATATCCAATCAAGGGAAATGAGGTACCGTCGGAAAGGTATCAACGAGTACCTCAATGTGGTGACAATATATTTTTGTCGTAGGGTCATTGATGACTGTATTAGCTATTATGAAACCCTGCCATGCGAGCTGGCGGACTCCCTTTTGCCCAAAATCATTGACCAACTTGTGATAGCTCTAACCGGGCCATCCGAGGTAGGAATGAGACAAATGAGACGTCGTTGGAAAGGTGTCTAAGTATATTACAACATGGAATTTATGAATATCTGATTTATAACTCTTTACCCACCAATTTTAAATCATGAAGCACTGCAACCAATTTGGTGTCTAGAAGTGGTCATGAACTTGTGAAAGGTTGTTCTTACCAACCGGGGGTCAAAACCAAGCATGAGATATAACATTGTAAAGGAATCACACTTCCCTACACCATGTATAGGTTTGATTTCCCTTTTGAGACCATAATCTGAACAAAATCAGACCAGGAATCCACAACTATCGGTTTTGGCCGTTCGGGTGACGTTGACTTTGTGTCCCTCGTATGGGGTCATACTGACTCAGAATCAAGCTTATGATAGCCCGTTGAAAAGCTTGTACTAATTCCTACCACATGGAAGTATTGTATTCCCTAAATCGAGCAGCCTTGACATGAGGAATAAATGTCATGGGAAGGCCCACAACTCCCTGAAGGCAAACAACTGATACTCTTTCAAGGGCAGAGGCCATAGTAACTATGACCCCCACCACTGTCTTTGACTATAATCATAGAACCAAGGGGATTTTATGGAGAAGTAACTGTGTAAAACACCATGTTTATCCTAGAGTATATTTTTGGTTTAACATTCTTTGCACCGGAGGGGAAATGCCTTCCAAAGCATGTCGAACAATGGGATCACCCGCGTGAAAGGAGGGAATACTCGGTGGAAATTCATACTTTCAAAGTGACCGATGTGGGTGAGGGGGGAATTCAAATGTAGTATACAGACCATTTTTCACATTAGGGATAACCGAAGAATGAAAGTGGTGCAGTAAATATATACAAGAAAATTTATACTGAGATTCACATAAGATAGAAGAATGGGAATAATGACCTAGGTTTTGTTGAGCAATGTGGCCCAAGTGACATGGGTCCCTCACCCGGATTATGGATTAACTGTGAGAATAGAGGCTTAAGGTGAACCTTGTCTCAACACAAAGTCTCATTCATACCTTCGATTCTCGACACACAAATAAGCAAACAAGAATTTTTGAAATCAACGACCAATTGGAGGAAAACTAACAAGCAAACCAGTCAAACAAGGGAATAAAGAAATATAAAAAACTTGTGCCAGTAGGTGCTGAAATATCAAGTGCTCATAAGTGATGGAACTTTGTAGGAAAATGACCATTGCTTGGAGAAATCGGATTGTAAGTGGTAAGGTAAAGTGCAGTTGCAATCACATAGCTATGTAAGCCATCATGCCATCATGGTTTTCAGCTTCACCAGAGAATGATATGCTACCTCCTTAAACTTTCCCTGCTGACTTTGATGAAATAACAACCATGTTTACTCCCATTTAAGATGACTTTAAGACATAGTTTCCCAAAATTTCAAGTATGATAAAAGGGATTTTAGGAATCTAGTATTTTCAAGCAACCACCCAATAATAAGGACAATATCCTTCGTATTGAATACTCGAAAAACCCAAAAAGAAGGCAAGCTACAATGTTAAAATGAAAAAGACCAACCCATGGAAAAATCAAAGAAGGGATTATACTCCAAAATCGAAACCAAACAAACAAAGAATCAATAGTTGAAACCAAGGGAAAATATACAAGCATGAAAAGGTAACAACAAATACATACAAGAAAGAGAATCGATAACATTGAATAGATACAAACAAAAAAGAACAAATGGTGACTTATGTACAAGATGACGAGGCCTCTTAGGAGTAAAATAACTTTAGGTGACGACCATTCATGGGGAATTTAAGTGGTTCGCCATCCAAGGTTTTTAATCTGAAATCATTTGTCCCTAAGACCCCGTAGATTGTGTAAGGACCCAACCACAAAGAATCAAACTTGCGATGTTTGGATGGGGCCTCATGTGCTTTATCCCATAATAAGACATCATCTCCTACTTTGTAATTTACCATTGTCTCTCTTTTATCAAAGGAATGTTTAACAATGTCTTGCTTCTTTTGGAGGTGTTGGAATG
This sequence comes from Picea sitchensis, assembly GCA_010110895.2. Taxonomy (NCBI): domain Eukaryota; kingdom Viridiplantae; phylum Streptophyta; class Pinopsida; order Pinales; family Pinaceae; genus Picea; species Picea sitchensis. The sequence goes on from SNQJ01S0241804.1 coordinate 4,763, forward strand.
CGTCCTTTATTACCTCTTCTAATTCGAGGAGTGTGTCTAAACGATGTTGTAATGGTTGGAAATCATCTTTTACCTCAGCAATATCCAACCTCAAGGATGGAATTTGTAAGTGAACAGGAAGGACAGGAGGAGCGCCATACACCAGAGTGTAAGGAATTTGACCCATTATTGTCTTTGGAGTTATACGATCAGCCCATAAAGAAAAGTTTAACTTTGTGTGATAATCACACTTGTTATCCTTGATTGTCCTCTTAAGGATCCGAATCAGATTTTTATTTGTTGATTCGGCCAAACCATTACCTTGGGTGTAATAGGTGGAAGATCGAAAAAGTTGGATGCCATATGTAACACCAAGGTGTAACATGACATTAGACATGAAAGCTGATCCATTATTAGTTAATATGTCGACAGGGGTTCCAAAACGGGATAAAATGTTACATTCAACGAATTGTACCACCTGTTGACTCGTAGCATTCCTAAGAGCGATTGCTTCAGCCCAATTTTTAAAGTAGTCTGTGGCTGTTAAGATGAATACACGACCAGTGCTGGAAGGTGGTGAAATCAACCCAATAAAGTCAATGCCCCATCTTGCGAAAGGGACTTGGACTTCAATAGGTCTAAGAGATAAGGAAGCTAACGTTTTCTTCCCAGTGAAGCATTGGCAAGCTTCACATTTTTGAACAAGTAAATGGGCGTCTTTGTGAAGTGAAGGCCAAAAGTAACCTGCATGTAGAACTTTCGTTGCCGTGGTTTTGGCTGAAAAGTGACCTTATCAAACCCCGGAATGGCATTGTTCAAGTGCCATTTGGGCTTGATCAGGAGTCAAGCATCGTGAAAAAATCCCATAAAGATTTCTTCGGTAAAGTATTTGGCCTTGTAAAACATACCGGACAACTTGTAAACGAAGTGTTCATTTGGCTTTATTATCCATGTCCGGTGGGCACACAACATTGATAAGGAAAAATACAATAGGTCCATACCATGGTTGTGAGGCTAACTCAATTTCATTAACCATTTCTTCGAAAGCAATCAAGTCATCTACTTGAGGTGGTTCAGCTATGACTGAGGGATGGGATTGGGTTAGCAATCCAACCAGCCCTATCCCCCTAATGGTTTTCGTCGGATTAATTTCCAAGTCATACTCTTGCATGTGCATGATCCATTTGGACCACTTACTATGCAATTCAGTTTGATTCAATGCAGTGACTAAGAGAGAGGTAGGAACAAAAACCTGAAATTTATGGCCTTGGATGTAATGTTGAAATTGTTCCAAGGCTTTATACAAGGAATAACCATTTTTCTTCAGTGTAGAATAATTCAGTTGGTTTGGTTTCAAATTTTGTCTCACGAAGGCGATTGGCCTAAGATTTTCCTCGTGATCCTTTTGCAACAAGATTGCAAAAATTGTCTCCTCTGATGAATTAGTGTACATGAAAAAGTCTTTAGAGGGATCAGGACTGAGTAACAGAGGGGAAAAAGCAATGGCTTGCTTAATGGATTCAAAATCCTGATGGGTAGGGGTATCCCATTTGAACCGAATGTCTTTCTTCATAAACTGATTTATAGATTTAACTACTTGAGAAAAATCAGGAATGAAGCGTCTCAGGAAGTTTATCTTTCCAAAGAAAGATTGCATTTCCTTTTTATTGGTAGGTAAGGGAAGCTTTCTGATTGTTACCACTCTCCYAGGATCAACTTTGACACCTTCTCGAGATACGATGTGACCCAAAAGTTTTCCCTCCATAACACTGAAAATGGTCTTCTTAGGATTTAAAGATATGCCAAACCTACAACATCTAAGGAGAACCTRCCTAAGGTGATGAAAATGACTAGTCCGTTCTTTGSAAAAGACCGTGAGTTCGTCGAAGTAAACAACAATGATMTTACCCAATAATCCTCTGAAAGCAATGGCCATGGCACATTGAAAGGTGTTCCCAACATTARTCAATCCAAAAGGCATCTTGTTATATGCAKATGTGCCCCAACGAGTGGTGAAGGTGGGACRGGGTATTTGTCTTTTAGGGACACTCTATTCCAATGTCGAAAGTCAACACACAAAYRAATATTGCTAGTTTTATTCCTAACGGGAACCAAATTAGATACCCATTGTRAGTAACAAACATGGTAAATGATCCCAGRTGCTTCCATCTTGTCCAATTCAACTTTAATTGTTTGTTCCAAAGCAGGGTTGTTTTTTCTCTGTCTCTGTCTCTAAGGTTTCGAATCAAGGATTATGGGTATGGCATGGACTATCTCCTGCATATAAAAAACCCTGAGGTCTTGATAGGACCAAGAGAAAACATGCTTGAACTCTGTCAAGAGTTCCGTGAATCGAACAACCTCAGAAGGGGAACAATGTGCACCTATATAGACCAGTTTTGGATCTTTCTCAGTTCCCAGGTTAATAGGTATGGCTTCTCACACCTTCCTAACAGATTCACTATCAATAATAGGCACAAAAGTAGTGGCATCATTGGAATCAAACATGGATTGCAATACTGACAAACCAGGGGGAATCTTATTTGTATTTAATTGGATTATGTTCCCTGTTTCCTTTTCCAACTCATGGTTGATATGTAAATCTTCGAATTCCTCCTTGTTTTGAAGGAATCTACAGATTTGTTCATTAGTATCAAAAACTTGCCAATAATCGACATTATCAGGTAACTCAGGTCTATGTTAAATTTGAACTTTTATATCTTCAATAGAACTTACGAAATCTGAGGTGAAACAATAACCAACCAAGGCCAAAGTATCAATTACGTGGTTTGCGGTCCTAGGCACATCTTGAATGTTGAAAGATAAGAACTTCTCAATAAGTTCCTTAGCCCTTCGGTGGTATTGCTTGAGGCGTGGGTTGTGAACTTAATATTTACCTCTAATTTGATTCACAACCAATTCTTCATCCCCACTCACCAATAAATGGTGTATTCCTAGGCCTAAGTTCTTTTGGAGGCCTTTAACTAAGGCTTCATATTCAGCCATATTATTAGTGTTAGGGAATTCTAACCGAAAAGAGAAAGGGATTGCGTTTCCCTTGGAATCACACAAAAGGACCCCAGCCCCATATCAATTCTTGGATTTAGCACCGTCAAAATCCATACTCCACACCATTTCTTCCAACTCATAAGCAGGGACATGTGCATCTTTCTTAGATAACATAGTATACGTACCCATACCTGTATCTTGAAAAGACACATGTTTCGTATTATAGGAAGCAGGTACAACCTTCTCTCGATACTTTGGTTCCCTCCTAATCACTACTTCAACACCCTTATGAGGAAAGGTGAAGTGGGTCCCCTCCATAAAGTAACGACAATTTTTTACTTTGGTGGACCACTCCGTCCCTAAAAGCATGCCATATGCTTCAGGTATATCTGCTACGATCAAGTTTATGAGCATGCTCACCTCCAGATCTTGGTCGTAAGTAATGGATAAGTCTTTAATGTAACCGATGGTTTCTACAATCCTAGAATCCAAAGCTAACAGGTCTTTACATGGGCCTGTTCATTCAAGACCCAGTCTTCTCATGACTCGTAGAGGCATGACATTGTGCCTCGCTCCTGTGTCAGCGACACAATTATGGAGCATAAAATCAAAAATCAAAAATCAAAACTGAGATATAGAAAGGAGGAACCCTAGGGTATAAATCAATAACATCATATGCTTCCCTAGGCTGAGAAGTGGACTCTTTGGAAAGAGGAAGTCTCTGTTCCGTTCGTGGAGTAAGGGGTGCTTATAGAACACGTGAAAGGTTTTCAATCTGAGCAGGTGTTCTAAGAGAATCTAATAATGTCATGTGGGCAGGAACCTTCGCTATATATTCAATGACGTTGTAAGGCATCGGTGTTAGGAAACAAGGCGGTAGATTATTAGGCAAGTTTACCTTGTTTGGGGTACAGGGAACCCTGTTCCTTGTAGGGGAAGGTAGTCTACCATTGGTGGGAAATTTTCACTTTTCATTCTCCTTGGGGTCGCTTTTGATCTCTTCCACCCCTTGTGGAGTGGTTTTAGGGGCCTGACTCCTAGTTTCTACAACAAAGCTTCCGAAAGCAAGAAGATCGTCATCACAGGGAATAGAGTCTTCCATGTTTACTTGGTCATTTTGGGAAGTGGAAGCAAGTTTGTTTTTTACTGGAGGTAGAGGTGCTTTTCCATTTTTAGACAATTCCACGTGACGTGTATACGAGTAACAATACTTAGGGTCATGGAAGTCTTGGAAAAAGTGACACCAATCCACTTCAGAAACATGTTGCCTAGGAGGAGGAGCAGGAGGGAAAGGAGGTCTTGGCATCAGAATAGCAAAACACTGCATGTCATTCACCTTTCAATTAAGAGAAAGTATTTGGTTGTTCATGTTCATTAACAACTTGAGTGTTTCCTAACTTTCCATTTTTTCAATCCTTGAAGTTTGGGTAGGTGGAGGTTCATACCAAGGAACCTCATTTCGAGGTACATCATTCCCAGGTCTCCCATTAAAATAGGGTTGTGCTAAAGGTGAGAGAATCGTACCAAATTCCTCCATGTTTCTTTCAATTTCCAAGGCACTAGTCTTGGCCGCATCTAAAGTTTGTGTTCATTTATCTTTTAATATATATTTTACATTCAGAATCATAGAGGTCATGTAATAATGGAACAAATTGTTCCCAGATGGTTGGGAAGCGATTGGGATCCCATTCAAGGTCGAGGTAAAGCATTGATTAAAATTCCATATTTGCTCACCCTCATGGATGGAGATGGTTGTGAAATCCATGAGTAGGGAAGCCACATCACCCACCCCTTGGAAATGTTTCTTGAATTCTTGGATCATAGTGTCCCAATCTGGGATATTATCATTACAAAGCAAGCGATACCATCTTGCTGCTTCACCCTCGAAGGTTCTCACAAAAAGTCTAATGATGACATCGGGAATTTTTATGTCCATAAGCACTAATGCATCATAGAAGTTTTGTATATGTTCTTCAGCACTCAAAGTGCCAGTGCCACTAAACTTGGGAAGCCTATTTGGGGCATCCGTAGGTATGTCATGAAGAGGTCTATCCAACCTCAAAGGAGTGTCGGGTTGCCATGGAATTTCCATCGGGACAACTATGGGGTGAACAACAATAGTTGTTGAAACGATGGGAGAAACAACCTGAGGATTTGTAACTGTTGTTGGATTAACTAAAGTTTGCTTTAGTAAGGGGATTTGAATAGGAGAAGAGGAAGAGGGTGACTCAATTCGCACTGCAGAGGTAAAAGGTTTCCCTGGTCTCCCAGTTGGTGTCTCACTACTTGTTTTCTTTCGCGAACTTTGAATTCTTACAAACCTGGGGGACACTGTTTCCCTAACATTAGCATACTTACTCCCTACCAGCTTGCAAGGGTCCAAGTAAGTACTTTGAGTACAAGGGGTGTATCACCGACAATCCTACTCTTTCTAACACGATGTAAAATAACCCAACTAAAAATGAAGCTTTGTTTTTTGTTCTTCTCAAAGTGGAAGGTAAGGTATGACAGACTTATAACTTCTCACGTGAGTTTGAACAAGTAAAATTGAAGACCGGAAATTTAAAAGGAAAGGAAAACTCGATGGTATTTATAACTCCCAGGTGCAATGGAAATTGCAAGGAAACTGAACTATAAAAAGTACCAAAGAAAATTCCAAAGGGTCATTGAAAGACCTTGTCAAAAGTTTGTCAACAAGTAGGAAAAGGACCACAAATAATTTGGGTCCAATGTTTAGTACAAGCTTGGGATACAAGCAAATCTAAAGAGGTTTGCAAAATCCCCAGTATGGTCGCCAGAAAAAGGCGCGTGTTATAAGCAAAATATGTATGTTGGGACAGATCCGACCTATCTGGCTGTGAAGACGGTTACAGCCTCTTTGATAGGTCGGCACGAGGCATAGACTACCCGCACCTCAGGTGGTCCTTTGCTTGAGGTGGTAATGAAGGGGAAAAAGAAAGGTAAAAGACTTAGAAGAAGTCTTTCTCAGGACCACCCACCTTGGTTGTTATCCTTCCTTAGCTTCCTGGATGGCCAAAATGGTCTGGGGGGTGAAAATTATGGACAATGGAATGAAAACGAGCTCGCTGATTTTTAGGACAACGAACTAAATAAAGCAGACAACAAGTTGTTCACTTTCTTAAAGTGTTGGAAATTGTCTCAGAATGGGTCTCCAGGATAAATTGGTGTCCTGGGTAGTTAACCAATGAATGCCTTGAGTAAAAGGGTGTGAAACAAGGGTGAAAAGAGGGATTGAAATCTACATCCAAGTGCTTTTAAATGGCTGTAAATTGTGAACAACAAACTGTTCGAAGCTTTCAAGACAGGGAAACAAGCTCAAAAAGGCTTGATATCCCCCGGGGTGACCCGAGAAGTAATCCCAGAAGGTTGTAAAATCAAAATTGGGTTGTAAAAGTGGATGAACAACCTTGTTAAAAGATGTTGCAGCTACGATATAACGGAAATTATTCACAACTTCAATTTTGGTTCATGAGTGAAAAGGTGGACCAACGAAAGGTTGACCTTAAAAGTATTTTATTGGTCAATATTTTTGTTTTTATCACATGCCTTGGCCACCACACTGTTTTGAAGGTTATCCCGATCAGGCAAACACATCCCGGAACTATACCAACTAGTATAAGAAGAGTAGTCCTCGAAGACCATGGTGGTTAGGATGAAGATTGGCCCATTCAGTTCAGAGAAGCAGGGATTAGCCACTTCTCGTCACTAGTGCTTTCTGGCTCTTAAAGCAGCTTGGATGGAAGAAGGATACCTGCGAAAAGGAGGAGGCTCAGGACCCCCCTAAAGAGGGTTTTTGCTGAGCTTACCTAAGAAGAGTAGTATTCCAACCGAGCTAATCTAATCAATTCATTGACCGTGTGGTACTAAGGAAAGACCACTTGACTTGTACTAACTAGACAAGTTCCAAGGGGCTTCTGATGAAGACTCCCTGTCTTTGACTCTTAATATCCTACGAAATTGAAATTGCATAAAATGAAATACTAGGCCATCCACATGGCGAGGTCACGTCTTGCTTTCACAAGCATGCCTCCTGGTTAATGAATTTGAAATCTATTTAAAACTATATACATAAAACAAGTAAATAGATAGGTGACATATATGTCACGGCTAGATAATATGTATATGTAAATATTTAAATAATATAAGTTTTTTTTTCTGTGTATGGGGCGGACCCCTGAATTGTTTTCAAGTTTTTTTTTGTGGCGTTTTGCATATATTTATCTTGTTGATTTTGCATGGACCCTTTTAGGGGCAGCCACTTGTAGATTAGTGAGTGAAAAGTGATACAAAGAAAATATAGCAAGATTAGATAATTACAATATGACAATTACACCATTCAACCCAAAGGAATGGGTTGAGGATCTTTGCGAATGACAAAGCCGCCATATGCATAAAAGCCCCAACTAACTCCTTATATGGGGATTGGAAATTTAGTGTTTGAAATATAAAAGGTATGATGGTTAACTACACAAGTCTTAATTAGATTTTTTACATGAATTCACAAGTGAACCATTCAAACTACCTACACAAATAAAACATATAAAGATTGGTATGTGTATCAGAAATTTTTGGAGTGAGTGCAAGTGATAATTAAAGTGAATATGAGAGTGATTGGGTAGATTTACTSATCGAAATGTGTGWTTTTCTTCGCTTCCCTGCTGGCCCCTTTGCCTCAAATAGGTCTCTAGGTGGTCCCCAACCACTTAAGAGAAGCAGAGTGGGTGACCGGTTGTATCCTTGCAGGCAAACAACAAAATTTTAGTATTTATGCATGGAAAAACTGAAATAAACATAACAAAAATTTACACATAAGAAGTATATAACAACCAACTAAGATGACTCTCCCGTGGGGGGGAATTGACCAAAATGATCAATTTTCCTATTTGGGACATCAAGGTTAATGGTAATAAAACATAACAGAAATATACATGAATGAAAAGATAAAGCAAACAAGTATGGACAACCAGCTAAGAGGTTTATTTAAGGTTTCTCCAAAGGGGCCCTAGGACTCCCAGCCACTAGCTAAGGCTGAAAAAAATTGAATACTTCAGAAAATCTGCACTAAAACAAATTAAACAAATTAAGCCAAGTTGTTAGAAGATGAAAGTAAGCAATTTAAACCCAAGGAAGCAACAACTAACACCTATATAACCAATCCCTCCTAGAGATAGCTAACATAACAAGCATTTACCCCTACCCCTCAACCCTTAACCAACAAGTGACACATCCAACAACTAAAATTCAACAAGTATCACACACACAAAGAGTCTTATAAATTTCAACAACGCTTTGTTACTATATTCATCCTCCATTTACAATGCCAACCCTCTTATTTATAACGTTGAGGTGAAGGCTTAGGGTTAGATCACAAAACAGTTGTCACTTTTGGCAAAGTGACAAGCGGACCAACCCTAAAGTACTTTTGTCTTTTTACAAAAAGTAATCTTATCCTAAAAGCATCTTATCCAAAAAGAATCTTATCCAAAAAGCGAATCAAATCAGACTTGACTTGACCCTTCAATTACATAGTATACATTCCAAAAGTAAATCATGCGAGAGTTCATATTACAAAAAGTCATTTTTCATAAAATGACAAAGCTTGATATGCCACATCACCATTTGCCTTGGGATTTATGCCATCCCAAAGGATCTTTCATTGCTGTCATGTTTTGT
>SNQJ01S0241805.1:0-13444 GCA_010110895.2 Picea sitchensis
TGCTCATTGGATATAGTTGAATAGTTTAAGTATAAGTTGAAAAAGGTTTTAAATTGTACTTGATACTGATTCACCCCCCTCTCAGTATGAACATGAGTACCTAATATGGCCTAGTTTTCGGGACTCATTTTTTACTCCATAGTAATGTTCAGGGGGGGTGTTGGAGAAATTTATATTTTCGTCACACTAGTTCAATGGGATTAACACTATTTTAATGGGAGTTAACTGACTAGTTCTATTTTAGACTTTCTAATTTTACACCATCACTATTATGCATGCATTCCTAATTATAGGATGTCATTGCCTATATGAGTGAATATCACTCACTCATTGATTAGATCATAATAGAAATTGATTCTCATTCTTCATTGTGTATCTCTCTTCCTTTTCTTGATAATATTTGTTTGTGTATGCTTTAGCTAGGTCTCATGTGTAGGTTTCCATGAAATACTGACAGATACAACCCCTAAAACATGTTAAAAGAAGAAGCACCATCATCGGATAGTTGGAACAAATGTTTTTCTATGAGAATTTCTCATCTTGGAAACTTTTGGGAAGATCGACGCTCCCCTGCTCATATACAGGGAGAGCTAGTGTTATTGGATAAATCCATAGGTGTGGACACTAACCGATCTCCCTAGATCCACCTAGATCTAGAACAAAACAAGACAGAATATACCGCTTTCCCTATATCTAACTATTGAATTAAGTTGGAATTGAGAAGAAGATATGTACCTTGTAATCGCTTCCTTGGACTCTGTTGTTCCTTGCTTCGCTCCAGCGCTCTTGTGCGGTCAAGATCAAAATAGCACAAACCAACCAAAGTGAAAGAAAATAATATATCCAATAGCTAATCTATACATATGATCAAGGAGTTATGTAATAAAGTAGATCTAACTTTATGGGAAAGAAACATATTATTGTATCATATTAAATGTGAAAGAGAAGTTACAACCATTGCCTTGATGTCGTAGGGTCCCTTCCTCTGTCCTTCATTCCCACACTCTTTGACTCCAAGAATTGAGACCATAGATCTGATAGTTTCTCACAATCTATCTTGACAAAGCAAATCCTCAAAGCCACTCCAACCAAGCTAATAGTGCAAGCCAACCAAAAGCTCAAGCTAACAAAAACTCATCCAATCTAAGCGTAGCTTTCTCCATCATAACTCCTCTCTCCTTTTATAAGTTGAAGAGATAAGGTGAGGGAGGTTCTAGGATGATCCCACTAAATCATGGCTTGGTAGATCCAAACCATTTCGGATGCCACCTCACCATGAAGCTTCTCCTTCTAGAAAATTACCGATGCCCGTTTTTCCCACGTGTTGGAATGTTAGCACCCTAGCTATATAACAACCTGTGACTGTTTTCACCCTGGCTATAATGCAACCTACGAGAATGGTCATTCTCGCACCTCGCCTATATAGCAACCTGTGAACATTCCTTTTTATGAAGGTTTTACATAGGAAAAAACAACTTCTTTTCTCCAAGAAAAGTTCTTCTTCCTTCTCTCTTAGGAACTTCGGGGCCATGACCCCTCTAAAGCAATAGATAGGTTTACATAATTAAGGATCATAGAGATGACAAAAATAGTGTGTAGCGAGAGAGCCCCCAAGTATGAAGTTAGGCAGTAGCTGGAAATGCTGTCGAGGAATGTGTAGGGGAGCAGGAGCGATTGATTGAACACCTTAACAAACAAAATCTGATTACAATAATATATATCAACTGAGGTAGGCATTCCCATACTTTCGGTAGGCCTAAAATGACTCAAAGCATAAATGCGACATCACGAGAAGATCCATGTCAAGTAAGATAGGTCATAGCCACCAAACATACAACGTATTGGTCCATGCCAAGCGACTCAAATATGAACATAGCCACCAAAAATACACTTTGTGGATCTATGTGTTAAAGACTCAAATTTGAACATAGCCACCAGGACATACAATGTGGATCTATGCAACGATTACGAATATACTCCAGCAACTGGACTGTTAGAAAATATCCGAGTCTTCAATGCCGATCACCCACGATGAGTACGAATCTAACCATGTGATTACATGTGTTGAAGTTGAATTTCTGGTAGAAACCACTTGATTAGGTCATTAGTGTATATCGTTAACAAGTCCGAGGGAAATCACCATTAATATCAGCTCCCAAGGTACACTAGTATAATCCAACGAATGTGAATAAATGAGTTGAAGTCCAGCACTCTTTCCGTTGGAATCTCGGTCGGTGTAATGAAAACCCACTGTCGAATTTGAGGAATCCTGCCATTGAGGCATACAAGTTTCAAGGTACCAATTAGTTTCCAAGTCTAATTCACGGATAATGAGTTGAAGTCGATAGGAAAAGGCTAAGTGCGGGAGGGACTTAATGTATCCCATCAATGACGAAACAAGTAACAAGATTTGATGTAGATCGGGGTAACCAGTAACTCAGGACTGAATCAGGTATGGTCGACGCAATAGAAGTCTTAAATACTGCAGAAATGGCCAACGCAATAGAAGTATTTTCGGGTTGGACATCTTTTGAACATCACCGGCTGACCGACAATTGTCTTGGAAATCTTACGACTCAACAAGCAGGGGATCTGGAGACCAATTTGTAATCTTATAGGAGTATAATCAGGAGACAAGTGGATTTTCAACCTAAACACAAAGCAAGTGAGCGGGTGTCATGTTCCAAAGTGACTCTTTCATGGAATATGGGTTTAGACACAATTCTTTCCCAATTTTTCCCCACCATTTTACCTCTTTATTTTCACCTTGAGCTTGTGGAGGATAAAATATGCTTATAATGTAAGCTCATCCTTAGGACGAGTACCGAGTCCCTCGGGTGATGAACCCTAGGAAGGTGGTTCGGTCCCATCCAGATGCATCAATGTTTGTTACTTGAGGTCGGATAGCTTCCGGGGTTTTCATGTTTGAGAGTCGAAAAACGCGAAGGACTCATGTCCCATATAGGCCTTTCAATGTTTGTTTATGGGTGAAGAAAACTAAGGTTTTTCAAGATTATAGAAGTTGGAAAACACTTAAAAGGAACTCTCTCAGTTCATTTTTAAATTTACAATAGTCCAACGAGGCCAGAAAAAGGGGTAAACTGTCGCTCGAAGAGATTCCTTCGACCTTACTTGAGTGTGAAAGAAAGGGAAGCAAGGTCACTTTCGACAATCTTTTTCATATTTAGAGAGTCACGAAAGGGTTTAAGGAGACTCCGGGGGGGTTCCTTTTAGTATATGTTGAGCCTAAAAAGTGATAAAAGTATGCTCAATCCGTTCTTATGTTTTCCACGAGTGCAAGAACGGACAAAAGACCAGCTGAGTTGTTTTTCATTTTACGCAAGAAGCTTTAAAACAAAAACAAAACTATGCTTGGGATTTTTATTTTTACACAAGCTTGAAGCCGAACAAAACTATGCTTGGACTGGTTTCATTTTTACAAGCTTGAACCCGAGGAGGAAACTATGCTTGAGGAAAGTGGTTTTCATTTTTACACAAGCTTGAACCATAGAAAACTATGCTTGAACTTCCCAGCATGGTTGGTACCCAGCCTGACTTAGAAACTAGCATCTGCTTGACATGAAGTCCGGAGGAGAGTGAGGCAAATACCCCCAAGCCGTTTCATCCAGCTGCAAGGAGGGAATGGAAATGAAGCTTCAAATGAATGAAGGACTTGACTCAAGCGGGGAGGGGAACCTTTATTTCATTTTTAAAGGCTTGACCGCGAGAAAAACTGAGAACTATGCTTTCGTAACCTACGATTTCATTTTTTAACGAGGTTGCCGCATAGATGCAAAACTATCCTCGAAAATCCAGGTTCAATCCCATACTCTGTTTCATTTTTAAAGAGGTTTCCATAGAGACACAAAACTATCCTCGGAAACCTTTGTTTCATTTTTTTTTAATGAGCTTTCCACATAGAGGGGAAACTATGCTCGTGGTTTTTTTTCTTGATCATGGATTCCAAAGGGACAATGCTACGGAATGACACCATGTCAAGGACAAAAGCTTCAGTCATGGCTTCCAAGGGTCTTCACTAGAAGGAAGAAACACATTCTGTAAGGACACCATGTCGAGGCTCGCGACAAGAGTAAATATATATCAGGCTCTAACAACCCTATGAAGAGATTACCATGTCAACCTCTTGGATCTAAATCATGGAGAAAGCTAAATCCATTGACGACAATGCCACATAATTGACACAATGGCGGGGTGATATTAATGCGCATGCGAACCATTGAGCAATCTAGGCGGGGTCAATGAATGAAAGTTGATCAAAAGTCACGGCGTCCATGCATTGAGGGAAATATATCACACGAAAGAGTAGACACAATAGCTTTCATGGCATAGACATAATCTGCCCAAGGAGTAAAAGAAAATCCAAGGGGTCTTGGACTACCATGACATCAATAAAGCGGTTTCCCTCCCAAAGTTATAGGAGGAAGGGTCCCTAAGATTTGACTAGTTCTTACATTTAAAGCTAACGGTCTGGCGTAACCCATTTTAAGTGAAGGACAACCCAATTCTTGCCAAGAAATAGAGGACAAAGTACTAGCGAGGCGAACCTTCATCTGCTCGGTTTTGGTAGCGATCGACTTTTAAAACATATACTATAATTTGGAAAGGAATGTAAGAGGAGAGGGTAAAGGAGTCCGGTTAGCTTTTTACCCTAATCAAAATGGATGGCCTCATTACTTGGGGTTCCGCGAGAAGAAGCGGAATACCCTTGACCGCAATGGATGCATCGAGAAAAACATAAAGAGGCGTGCTCGGGTTTTACTCTCTGGCGGAGAGTAGGATCGCCCGATGGAGAGATCAAATTGACCACTTAGGTTTCATTCTTCAAAGGGAGAATAGGGTTGGCCAGTGGAAGCAGTTCGACCACTTGGGTTTCCTCTCTAATAGGAGTGGGGTTGTAGGATAGGATCCGGATCAACCACTTAGATCAATGGTTCAACTAAAAGCGTGACAAATTGACCACTTTATCAGCGGTGGCCCGGCGAGGGAACCCGGATTGGTATTCCATCAACTATAGGTGGGTTGAGAAAAATCTTGCGATAAGCATTTGGAAGTTGAGGTTGTGAAAGCGGACATATCTTAAGGTAATTTGGAGGCTTCGTCCATATCACGGACAAAGGTAGGGGTGAGATGACTCCCTTTGCATAACATAGACGGGAACTTGACTCTGCTTTTCTTCTTTCCAATGGTATTGTGACTAGTTGGCGGGAGGTCATCGACATGTTGTTAAAAGGATGATGACGCAGTTAAGCGAGGATATTGAACCATACTTCTATAACCCGGACAGGCCGGGAATCCCTTAAGAAGATGGCTACCCTTACAAAACTGCGAGGGTACTTGGGCTTACGAGTTGTTTGAGCGATCTTGACATCATCAACACTCGGCCTGAGTAGCGATGGCGGTTGTTTCCAACATGAAAGCGGTGGTTGGAGGTTTTGATCCTTGCTTGAATTTTTCTTCTTCTTCTTCTTCCTTTTCTTCTTCTCCTTATTCACCAGGTTACTAGATTAAGAACTTTCACTCGACGAAGAAGATGAAGCGGAGTGACCTTGCAGCGAAGTGAGAAAGACCTTCTTGGTGAAAGCGGTGAAGGATCAACATGAGGTTGATGTTCTTAGGGGAAAGTGCTGACCCGAAGCGCACTTACACATTCGGGATTACACGAGTGGAAAACAACCCTTGCCATTAATCAATTGTGAGACCTGGAAGGCTTGAAGTAGCGATGTGAGGAGGACCAATGTTTCCGTGAAAGGAAAAACAAAAGGTTCCACAGGAGCAGAGGTTCCTTCATTAGTCATTTGAGGCCCGGCGCCATGAAAACAAAAATCCAATCTAGAGTCCACTAGGAAAACCATGACACTACGCTAAAATCTGAGGAAGCAAGCAAACAAACAAAACCTTCTACTCACAATGAGCGCGCACTAGTTGGTGATGAAATCAACGTCGGCGGGAACAAAGTAAGAAGGGTCTAAGATAGGCGGGTGGAAAAGTTATGACGGCGACACCTTAGCGGACTTACCAGTTGCAAGCTCCCACACATGTCGTGGGTATACCCTCCAAGGGCAGAGTGAGTTTGGCCAGCGTCGATTCCGGTCGCGAGTGGAGACTTGCCCCTCCACGGTCACCTGCGATGTAAAGAACCTAGAGATAGGCCACTAAGGTTACCAATCCTACAATGATGCACGGGAAGCGATTCGGCAGTCCGATCCAGCGCGGAAGGCGGGGAGTATCTAGCGAAATCAACTTGAAAAGCTTCCACTCATCATTTATTGGGTATACCTCTCAAGCGACCCCCATAATGCAGCAATCTCTACACCAAGACTAACAAAGCGGGGCGGCACGCAGTCCAATCACGACCTAGTGCTTGACCCTTGTGTTAGAAGGGCTTCCAGGACAAAATGTAATAAAGTGGATTTAACTCTCCCTATCACAGATACTATTGTGTGTTTACGACTTTGTGAAAGATAACTTTCCACACCTATTCCAAAGCCCCACAACTAATATAATGTAGGTTTGCTACCCGAGGAGAAAGATAAAAATGTAATCAATTTTTACTAAAGCTTTATTTATAGGTACATTTGTTACTCAAAAGGAATATGGTGTGGACAATATGGTTTTTTGACCAACTCGAAGATTATGCAAAGATATGAAGATGCAAGCTTTTCATTTGATAAGGAAATCTATGCTCTGAGGAAAGGAGAAAACATTTATCATTCCCCATATGCACGATGTCCCCAAAATATGTTAGCTCCATGACGATATCAATATTCTCAAGAAATGAGAAAAGATACTGTACACCAATTTACGATTCATGGCCCCGGCCATGAGGAAATGCATAATTTAAGATCAAAAATGACAAAGAATCATGCAATTTCACTACTTCAAATGCAAGGATGCCCAATCTAATATAAACTGAAATTCGTATTTTTGTTTCCAAAATTTCACTAAAAAAGCAATAATGAATTTCTTAAAACAAAGAAACCCAGGCAAGTTTTCTTTTAAGAGAACTATTCAGAAGAAATCTGATCTTTCCCACTAAACAATTCTAAAGAAAACACAAACTTTGTATTTGAAGGATACTCAAAGCAGAGAGATTAATCTTTCAAAATCAAACAAAGCAAAGTGGCTAAAAAACAACTCAAATGATGTCAAGTGGTATGCATGAGATCAATATAGGCAAGAAGTTCAATCAGCTAGTCAAAACAAGCGGGCATCAAAATGACGGAAGCCAATCAAAAACTTTCACAAAACAGTTCGCTTGAATAGCGGTATATTACGGTCACGAGAAATTAAGGATTCTGAGGCTAGACATAGGTTATTGTGAGGTGTTACGCCTTTGGACTACGGTAGGGTGCGAACTTCGGATGATTCATGGTGGATAAAGGCCACGGTCACGAGAACTATAAACATAAAATTTGGAAGAGGACAAAATTTTTTTGAGTGAAATTTCAAATCCAAAGAGTCTTGGTGGATCTACGGACTCGAGGAAGAGCGAAAACAAGCAATCAAAGCAAGGGAAAATGGACTAACTAGGAAACAATCCAACGTTCCCGATTGGAGTTGCCAATTTTGTTATTGGATAAATCCGTGGAATGCGGACACTAACCGATCTCCCTAGATCCACGGATCTAGAACAAACAAAACCCGAGAATATGCAGCTTTCCCTAGATCTAACTATTGAATTAAGTTGGAATTGAGAAGAAGATATGTACCTTATAATCAACGTGGACTCTGTTGTTCAGCAGCTCCAGCGCTCTTGCGCGGTCAAGATCAAAACAACACAAACCAACCAAAGTGAAAGCAAATAATATATCCAATAGCTAATTTATACATATGATCAAGGAGTTATGTAATAAAGTAGATCTAACTTTATGGGAAAGGCATATTCTTGTATCATATTAAATGTGAAGAGAGAGATTACAACCATTGCCTTGATGTCGTGGGTCCTTCTAACCGTCCTTCGTTCCCCACACTCTTTGACTCCAAGAATTCTGAGACCATGGTCGATAGTTGCTCACAATCTATCTTGACAAAGCAAATCTCAAAGCCACTCCAACCAAACTAATAATTCCAAGCCAACCAAAGCTCAAGCTAACAAAGCTCATCCAATCTCAAGCTAACTTTCTCCATGAGGAATCCTCTCCTTTATAAGCTGAAGTAGATAGGGTGAGGAGGTTGGGATGATCCAACTAAATCGTAGCGGGTAAGATCCAAACCATTGGGATGCCACCTCACCATAGAAGCTTCTCCTTCTAGAAAATTAGAGAAACCGTACGTTTTCCCACGTGTTGGAATGTTAGCACCCTAGCTATATAGCAACTTGCAAACTATTCGCACCCTAGCTATAGTGCAACCTGCTGAAATTGGTCATTCTCCTTTCCTATATATATATAGCAACCTGAACATTCCTTTTATAAGGTTTTACATAGGAAAAAGCAACTTCTTTCTCGGGGAAAAGTTCTTCTTCCTTCTCTCTTGAGGGAACTCATGCCACTGTGACCCCTCTAAAAGGCAATAGATAGGTTTACATTACTTGATCATAGAGATGGCGAAAATAATGTGTAACTTGACTAGTGCCTTACTACATCACATGAGCGTTGTAGTGATTTGTTTCCCATTGTAAAGGAGCACCAAATTGGTTGAGCAAATCTTAGAAAAAATCCCATTTTTCTATACTAGAAGGCTGACTATGGATGGATCGAGTTGTTTTGGCTTGAATCTATCCCTTAGGCTACATCTAAGGTAGATATCACAACTATTGGATCCAAATCCTCAACTAATTCCAAATATAACCAATGTATTTGATCTCAAAGGCTATAAATGGAGGTATTCTCATGGTGAACAAGAGAGGGAAAAATCAACAAAGCATTATTATTGTGATTGTGGATATTTCAAGCAATGGTTAGACGAAGGGGACTGGAGAGGTTGTTGTAACATCATATGAAGGTTGTAAGTTTCCTTTTTAAGTTTTCATTAATATGCTTGGACTATTTCCTTATAGTATGTGTTTTACATGTACTTGTCTATGCTTGTGTTAGTCTTCAAAGATAGATTGATTTTTTCTAATCCATTAGAGTAGGGGATAGTCATTTGTCTCTTGTTATCTATTGCAGGTATTGTTTGGAACTCATGGATTGGAGAAGCTTGGACAAAATTTGAAAGTGAGGTACACCATACTATTTTTTGATGGATAAAATTAATATATAGGAATGGTAGTCCAATGGTAGTTTTCTATCTTGGTAGAAGTGCATACTCCAAGGGAAAATTCACCGGTCCGTAAGGGAAAATTTCCATAACACTCTTGTGATTAGATCGTGTTCATGGTTGTGTGGAATATTCTCTCTAAGAAAAGTTGGTTGGGTTTTCGAGTTTGGGTTTTCGAATAAATCACGTTGTGTCTTCTTGTGCTTGTTTATATAATACTTATATATTTCAATATATGATTATTGAATGTTAAAATAAGATAAAATGCTATGGTAAAATTGTATGTTAAAGAAAATAATGAAAATTTGACATGGGATCAGGAAATGAGGTTACCTTCAGAGCAGTCTAATCATTGGAAGGAAGATCATGAGATTTGCCACAATAAAGTTTCCATTGCACAATTTTATTTGTCAATCTCATTGAGCACTTATTATAAAATTTTATGGGACAAAATCCATCACTAATCAAATCACCCTACTATAGTGCACCTACTGCACTTCTCATATTAACATTCCGTCAAAATTAAATTTTAGGGTTTTAGGTGTGTTGACATTTTTTGGACATTGAACCTTGATTCATATTTCTAACATTTTTTTATTGATGTATTGTCTCATATTAGAAGAAAAAGTTGGATGGTGTACTTGTACATAATATGAGGGTGTTCTGGAGGAGATGTACACTTGGAAAAATTTGGACATTGAACCTTCTGATTCATATTTCTAACATTTTTTTATTGATGTATTGTCTCATATTAGAAGAAAAAGTTGGATGGTGTACTTGTACATAATATGAGGGTGTTTGCAGGAGATGTACACTTGGAAAAAGGAAATTTATCCAAGCAGTGACAATAGATCCAAAGGGATCTTAGATCTAGTGCACTCAAAGGAAGCCCAAGATTTGGAGGTAGCAGTGACGATGTCCCCTACAATAAAGAACAACTCAAATGGGACAACAACAACTACACTCCAGGTTTTCATTTTAGGTTTGATATTTTATACTGCTATAGAATAAATAAGTGTTGTAACTAGAATAACAGTCTCTACAGTTTTGTTACTGCTATTGCTATCAAATGTTTAGTAACACTTGAATATTGTTGGTATGATTATCATTAAGTAAAATCTCATTGTTCAGTATTAATGATGAACGTTTTACAGGATAAATTGATCTCCTCTAGGAGATGTTCATGGTTGTTTACCTTTTTCTAGGTAGGTTATCTTGTAAATTCCATGGAGGAATGATTGGTCACATCACTGGAAGAGTGTTGAAGAGTGTTGTTCTTATATATTTTATTTTTTGTTCCAAGAAGGTCACAAGTGATATCTCTAAGAAGGAGCTACTATGAGAGTTGTTCCCATTCTTGTTTTTTGTTATTGTTCTTATTATAAGAGTATTATTCTTGTCTGTTGTTTTCCTTTATTGTTGCTCTTGTTCTAGGCAGGTCATAGGTGATAGATCTGAGAGGGAGATATAACGATTGTTGTAGGAGGAAACATATTATATGGTATCTAGTTGAGACATGGTACAAACTATCCAGACATAGATTGTGTACATGACCATACACATCCATGTAATGATGGAGAAAAGAACGAAGTCAAAACCTTCTGGAAAGAAGGGTACTTTTGTAGGATACAAAGTATCTCATATGGAGATTGATAGTAAGGATATTAAGGCTTAAAACATGACCGTATAGTTCCCTCCAGTTTAGTTGATCACTCTTCATATCATCAGGAAGAGTTAGTAGAGATAGAAGGGCCTACCCATAATCGTTGTAGTGACTAGGAAGAGACCAACATGGTTTTGTGATACTTTTCATGATGTAAAGAGGATAGAGATATATGGAATTGATGAGCCATATCATGAGGAGGATAATATGGCTCCACCAGTGGTGAGGTAGGTGGACCCACCAAGTACCATCTCAGAAGGACATATATTTCAGAGGGAGTCATCCCTCGGGATCTAGTAGGGAGGACCAGACTCCCCAGGACAATTCATAGGAGATCATACTTCAGAGTAGATGGATCTGGAGATCATACATAATCAGAGGGAGTCAAGCTTTAGAGGGAGAATGCACACTCAAAGTGAGCCTAATATAGGAGAGAATCTATGGCTTAGAGACTTTCATTCAGAAAGTATTCCTCCTCATATTCAGATGGGAGAGAGAGATGTTTTCCAGAACTAACAAACATGTACCATGAGTTGAGAAGGATAGATAGAAGCTTCAGAGGCATCAAGGAGATATGAGACCTCTAGGGAGGATTCCCTTTTTTCGGTGATAGAGGAGGAAGCCAATCAGAAGGACTGGGATATAGATTTTTTCCTTGGTTCCAAGACCAGAAGGGAAGTCAGTGGTGAGTTCAAATTTTATCTACAATATCAAGCATGTTGCAAATGGAAGCATAGATAAGTTCAAAGAAAGACATGTGGCTAGAGGATTCTCCTACAAAGAGGGAGAATATCTTGATGAGACACTTGTTCTAGTAGCGCAGAAGAAGTGTACATAGAGCAAACACAAAGATGCATGAGAAGGATTCTCATGTCTTCATATTGAAGGAAGCTTTGTGCAAGCTTAAGCAGGCACCTAGGGTATGATATGCCAGATCAGACAATTATTTGATGAGCTTGGGGATGGTTTTCCATTAATCCCATATGTGATGACTTGTTTCTTACAAGGGATGAGAAGCTCATAGATGGGTGCAAGAGGGAACTCAATTTATAGTTTGAAATGAAGGATATGGATTTGATGGGATTGGAGGTGTTGCAAATACTAGATGAGATTTTCCTTAGATAAGGAAAATATACAGTTGAGATCCTGCATAGATTCAGGATGATGGACTGAAATTCCATGGCCACACCAATGGTGACGAATCTGAAGCTCTTGAGTGATTCATCTTCGGATTTGGTGGATCCCATGATGTATAGACAATTGATTGGATCCTTGACGTACTTGGTTAACACTAGGGTGGATATATGTTTCACAAGTGAACACCTTGAGTCAGTACATGGTTGAGCCTATAAATGTACATCAGATAGTATCAAAACATGTGTTGAGGTACCTACATGGTACAGTTGGATATGGTTTGAGATATGTCTCAAATGGATATGTGAAGTTGCAGGGTTATACAAACTCTAAATGGGCAGGGAGTGCAACGGACCAGAAAATTACATCAGGATGTTGCTTCAGACGTCAGTGGTACTTAGTACAGTAGAGGAAGAGTATATAGAAGCTAGTGTTTCAAGTCATGAAGCAATGTGGATTTGGAAGTTGCTTGCAAGGTTATTTGATCTAGATTTGGAGCCAACTTTGATATATTGTGATAATCAAATTTGTGTGAAGCATATAGAGATCAAATACCATTACATATGATAAATGGTGCAGAGAGGAGTTGTGGAAATCCGATACATATCCATGGATGAACAGATAGTGGACAATCTCACCAAGCCTCTGTCTAGAGTGAAGTATGAGTACTTCATAGACAATCTTGGAATGATGCAGAATGTCCACCCTCATTGAGAGGGAGGTGTGTTGTTTCTCCTCCTATTGGCTAACCCCTCTGACCAAGGGTTCCCTAGATCAATCATGTGAGGTGACTAAGGGGGTAATGCACTGACGAACCCAATGAGAGAAGAAAAATCACATGCATAGTCATGAGGACTATGGGATTATCTTTGTGTTGCTTGATGAGACTACGACTATGGTTGATGGCATGGTAGTAGTTGTGTGTTACTAGTTGATTGTTGCATAGTTATAGAGACCATCGACTATGACTATGGATGATGGAATGGTAGTAGTTGTATGCTACTAGTTGATTAATGCATATTCATAGGGATTGCAAACTATGCTTATGGATAATGGCATGGTAGTAGTTTTGTGCTACTAGTTGGTTGTTGCATAATCATATAGACTGATTGAATTCATTGTAGTAGTTTGTGTAGCTACCAGTTGATTGCAGGATATGACACTGGTAGATACTATGTGTCTTTGGGAAGTAGTTGTGTGCTACTAGCAGTGGTTTTGTGCTAATAGGAGTGGTTTTGTACCACCAGACAATAGTTGTGTACTACTATGTCTTGGCACAATCGTGTTCTATAGGGTGGAATTGTAGTAGCAGTGAGTTACTAGTTGATTTCCATGGAGACTACCAGACTCCTTGGAAGTAGTTGTGTTCTATTGATTGATCATAGAATATTCATAGAGAATATGGTGTGGATTATTCAAGCTATC
>SNQJ01S0241806.1:0-11945 GCA_010110895.2 Picea sitchensis
AAGGTCCATTTACATCACATATTCACATTTATGAGTTTTCCATAGTTCTTGGCCAGTCCCGTTATTTTTACAAACTGGGGGAAACAAGGTGTTACACAATCCGAGATTTCAGGGTTTCTACCTTGGGGCATTTCGTTATTAGGGAAACAAAAAGAAGAAAGATCCAATAGCCCATATACTTTGCAATTGGATTTCAAGGGTTGAACATAACAACCTCTTGGTATAGCCTTACCATGGCCTGAATTAAGGAAATGTAAACTCCAGGGAAATATCATTTCTAAGTAAATGAACCCCCATGTAATTCTGAACCATTCTCGAGGTTTTAAGCCAAGAATCAAAGACTATCTGAGAATATACTCAAAATAAGATAACCAATCATGGAAACTTATCCAAGACACAAGGAATTACAGAGTCATACATTCAGTCCATCCCTCTTATGAATCCATGCCATTTCATGAATGCAAAACATGCATATTCTATTCAAACATTTGAATATACAAAGCATAAGTAAATACTTATATGTTTATATATTGTCGACCAAAACAAACTGACCGAGGGTGAACACTTTTCAACCCAACCGTAGGATCTATTTCACTATGATTCTCTACAACAGACGAACTTCGTGCTAGACCATGATACCACCAACGAACTTACATTTCTTAGGGTAAGTTGGGTTGAGTGTGAAGGCCACTCTCCTTCATAGGGACTCAACAACATGAATCCCCTTTCACTCACCAATTCGAGGGATCCACGATTTTTCTTCGTTTCCTTCTTAGTTAGACAACCTCCACATGTGGGAGTCCCTTCACTGCTAACACAATCCCTCAACACCCTCCCCTTATAGTGTGGGTTTCCTGTCCAGTAGGCGTTAATTCATGACCCTCCTTTCTGGTCTAGTTGGGGTTTTCCCTACTCATAATTCAATAGTGAGCTTTGCTCGAAAGTTTTTCTCTTCTTCCCTGATTCCATGTATTCCTCTTCTATCCTCCTACCTCTCTACCACTCACACCCTTTTCTTTCTGAAATCCCTTCTTTCCAATCCCCCTTGTCAGTCTATATTCCTTCTCCCAAAGGTTCACACTTTCTCTTTCTTGTGTCAGAGGAGTTCATGGGTCAATCCTAGAAAATGACTTGGGTACCAGCTGTACCAATGGTTGACATTATTCAGTTGTTCAAAAAGTTCTCTATACCTCCTTCATTGTCGGTGGTTGGATATTCAACTACCAACCCCCTTCATTCATTGTTTTTGGGAAAACGAGAAGAGATGAAAATAACTTCAAATATGAACTTTGGAAATTGGCACTATTCCTCCTAGGCAAGGTAATCCCTTCCCCTCACTAGTTTCCACTAGCAGTATCATGGTCTGTATCGGTGCTCCACCCTTCAATAAGTTGTTCAACACAATTTTATTAACAAAAAAATATTTACATAGTTTGAACATGTATGTTCTAGTCCTATAATAAACAAATATCCCTATCACAATTTACAACAACATTAAGTCACAGTTATAATTATAAACTAGAAAAAAACACGGTGTTACACACACACACACACACACACACACACACACACACACACAAACAAACAAACAAACAAACAAACAAACAAACAAACAAACTAACTAACTAACTAAATAAATAAAAAAATTGAAGAATTTTACATTTTTAAAATATATAAATTAAAAAATTACATTGATAATAATGTCATGCTAGAACAAGCATTGACCACTTAACAATATATAACACACACAACACATATATTAATGGTGGATTGGCATATTACTTTCTTTTGAAGCAATGTAGACATGTTCATGTAGGGGTCTACAAAAACATAATTAATCAAAGAGCATAATTTAAACTCTAAACACAAATAAATAATGAATTGTTGTTTATGTAGTCATTTATACTTGTTGTCGTATTATAACATAGATATTTGTGTCTAATAGTATAGTTTGTGATATATCTTAAAAAAAAATCATATACATGCATAATCATTTTTATATATTTTTAAACATTGGGACTAAACTGCCATGTATTACTTGGAATTCATTTTGCAAAATTATTTAATAAAGTAAATTTTGAATAAAATTTGATAAAATTATTCAATAAAATAAATTTTAAATGAGGTGAAGATGAATGCTAAAATTTTGATTCACGTGTTATTGGATTCACTTGTTAAACACAAGCGACATTTAACAAATTGATTGAAGTTGAATGAAAATAACATTTTCTTTGTGTGTTTGTTGGTACATGGGTGGATAAGTTATCTACACAATAACATTTGTGTCTTTGTTGTTACATGTATTAATGCATTCATTTGTGAAACGCCAACAATATTTTTAACAAATGGATATATTTTTAACAAATGGATTGAAGTTGATTATAATAATGACTATCTAGAAAAGTTAATTGTATTTTGTATTATATATATAAAAGGGTTTGCTGTTTTAAGATGAGTAACGATTATAATTTTTGTATTTTTGGATTTCAACAAAATAAAGCATAGTTTTAGTTTAATATCTATGCACAAAAAGGATTTTCCATATAAGAGTTCCAAGTGTTTTTGTTAATAGTTTATTTGATGAACTGACACATAACATAAATGATTTTAAAAAACATTTATACTAGTTTACATGTGCACATTGTCCTATTCTTCCTGTTCCTTGGTAGAGTGAGGAGTACTTGCACTTTCAATCTCTATGAGAACTTGATTCTCATAAATTATCTCAGCCTCGATTTTCTCCACTTGATTTGATCTTTGAGTTCCATGGTTATTGGACGTAAGGGATATATTATCCACACACTGTGAAAAAACTAGAGCACATAACCTTCTGCATTCTTCCTTCAACGAGTCTATATGATGTTTTTGGAGATGGAGAAGATTCGAGTAATTGGAATTCTGGGTTATGCTAGTTTGTTCCAACTCTGCAACCTTGAAGGAAATGACCAAAATAGCACTGCTATTGGCCTAACTTATTTCCTTATGTTTGCATAGAACCCGCTTGAATTCTTTGAGATCATCACTTGTCATGGCTGCACAATTTTCCTCTATAGAGAACTAACACTCTATACCAAGAGCCAAGACATCGATTAAGAAAATACCCCCTAGTTCCACTACTCCATATTATAATGTCTGTCGTGTCACACAAGAATAGCCCCATAGAGAAAAGCACAATAAATGGACCGAATTGGCAAAGCAGGACATTACATACAATAATTGGGAAAAGAAACCAAACCTTTCCCTTTCCTACCATCTACAATAGTAGCTTATCTAACAAATCCTTTGTTCTCCCTTTCTGAAACTCTGAAACATTGTTCATGGAATCACTCTTTAGGAATGTTCTCGACCACCACCAAATAACATTGTTGGTGCATTGTCTTGATAATTTCCACACATGAATAGTTCCACACCCTTTGAACCATTTCATAGTGGAGCATTGATATCCTACGAGTGAAACGTTTTGTAATAAATGAGAATGGGGGGATCACTCGCTCTTGATGTATTTCCATCGTTTTCTCCAGTTATGAGACCTTGGTAAATGCCACTTGGATTGGATGCTCATTAATTCCCACTTCAAAATGAATTTTTTTGTTCAATACCAACCACTAAAGAAAATGTTTAAGGGTTTGTGACATGGTTGGAACCCCCATTTTCCACAATGGCACCAAGATTTAAAGTAGTTGCAAATTTTTCCCACGTATCCACCTCACCATTCTAATCCCTCCTAATATGAAAGAGAGAAACCTTATCAAATTGTGATAAAAAATTGTTTGATTCTTGAGACAATGCCTTCTAGCTTGTCCCCTCCGGGGTTCACTTAGGTAATTATTGCTTTGATGATTAATAGTGAATCCCCAAAGATAGACAAGGCCCTGATCCCATATTTCCTAGCATTGATGAGTCCACACTACAATGGGTAAGTTTTGGCTAGATTGTTCGACACATTCCCTAGCCCCTAGGCATAATGAACAATCTTGTTCCCACTTTATCATAGAGACTCTCCCCTACACTTGTCACCCCTTGGTTGTTTTTGGAAGCTCCATCAAAGAACAATGAGTTACATTGTTGTTGTAACCTCCATTCCATAAATTCAAACAACTCTTGCTTGATTTTCCAACATGGGTGTATTCCAAACTTTGAAGGGAAGGGAGGCAATCCTACTTAATCAAGGTGGAATTGCCTAAACCAAATTTCCTCAATACTATCCAATGATTGATCTTGTTCTTGAATTCTGATTCGTAGATATTTAGACATAAGTGCCTTGGCCTTGAAGGTAGTTTGCATCGATTTTCTCCCTTCATGATTGATTATTTTCTTGTTTCTGGCTAGCCATATCTTCCAACATAGGAATTTAAGAAGGGCATTCCATACTCTCTTGATGATCCAGAGGATCAAGAAAGCTCAAATATCAAAGTGTTTGAAATTGCTCAAAAATGGTTTCATTGCATAGATTGCGTCCTCACAATCCCAACGCAACTTGAATGGGCTCAAACAGAGTCTGTGTGGCAAAGATATGGTGTTCTGTCCATTTTCCCAAACATGCAAATTTTGTTGACTGTGCAGTCCGTACATGTGATGTGTCGCTGACATGGAAGGGTGACTGGGTTGTTGATGTGGCAAGGTGATTGGGCTACTAACATGGAAAGGTGACCGGGTAGGTGATGTGACAGGTGCTGACATGGACCAATCGATGGTCGACATGTGGCAGGTGGCAGAGGCTTAGGTGGGCCAATAGCAGGGTGCCACGTGGCCCACTCAGGGTTTGCCACTTGGCACCCCACCAGCCTATAAAAGGTTGGTTGGACCCCACGAGGGTTGAACAATTGACCTCCGGGGTGAATGGACAAAGCATAGGCCAGATTCACTAATCTACCTATGAGGTAGTTCTTACCATGGTATGGCACACATTCGTTTTAAGTTAACTTGGCAGAGGAGTTGACGGTAGGGCCAGAGCTTAGCCCCATCCCATGGTTCCAAGAACGACCAACCCTCAACATGAATCCAGGGGGTGGAACTAGGAGCCGACCGACGAGTGTGGGCGGTTAGCCCTGGGGCACGACCACATGGACCATGCGACCCCGACCTTCGCTCTAGGTGCAAGAATATATGCTAATGGTGCACCATTTTTCGTCCACGCAACGGGAATCACATCGTGGCCAAGTTTGAATGCGCGAGAGCCCGGTTTTGGCATTCGGGGTGTGTTTTGGAGAGCAGGGACAACAACATTGGGGAAAATATTCCAGGAAGAGTATTTTTCAGATTTTTTGGCCAAACCAGGTGCAAAAAGAGCCCAGACAGGGGTTTTTGGACATTCTGGAGAAATTGGAGCCATTTATTTTTCATTCTGAGCATTGTAAAGCACCATATTAAAAAAATTGAGCATATAATGAAAATGATCCTTTGGAAGCTATACCAGGAGATGTAGCCCAAGAGAGGGGTGAACTCCTTTATCAATTTGTTGTGTTATGTGCTTATTTTGATGATTGTTCATCACTGTTTTTTTTATTCATTTTATGTAAAAACTAAATGATTTCATGTTCTTGCAATTTGATCCAATTACCCAAGACACATATATTTTCCACTTGCAATTTTTGTCCACAAACCTTTTCATTTTCAGATCAGTTGGTATCAGAGCAAAGGTTTTTGAAGGTTTGATTTGTTTGCAAGTGTTCTGTTTTCTGATGTTTACAAGGTTGAAGCTCACAAGAGGAGAAGGACAACTTGTGGAGCCAAGTTCTCAACTTTCAAGAAGGAGAACAATTCAATCACCTCAAGTTTCAAGGAGACATTCAACAAGTATGGCTCATGAGGAGAGTCATGAAATTCCTACTTCAGAAGAGGAAACTTTCAAAAAAGCCTTTTATGATATGAAATAAATGGTGAAAGTTTTATATGAAGAGAGGAGTGTGAGGTTGCAAGGAGAAAGCTCAAATCCTCCAAAAGGTAATGAAGGTAATGTTGATAAAACTCCAAAAGGAAATGGAGGAAATGGTGACATTCCACCTCCTTCACCTCCATCTTCCCCTTCATCTACAATTTCACAACCATCTCCAAATTCTCCAAAAGAACATGGTAAAACTCCTCCATAAACTCCTTTGCTTAAGCTTGATATTAAGTTTGAATTGCCTATGTACAATGGATAGGTAAATAATGATAAATTAGATAATTGGATTCGTCATATTGAAGTGTATTGTAGGATACAAAGAATCCAATATGATGAAACTAAGATTCAACTTGCTTCTCTTAGATTAAAAGGTGCAACACTCATTTGGTGGGAAGCCAAAATTCAAGAGGACTTGAAGAAACATGGCAAAGTTTTATCCTCTTAGAATGATTTTATTGTAGAAATTAAAAGGAAATTTTATCCATTAGCATACATGCAGAAAGTTATCATGGATTGGAAAAACTTTAGGCAACTTAAAGGGAAAAATGTGCAAAGCTACACTCAAGAATTTAGGAGAAGAGATTTGATTTTGGGTATAGATTTAGCTTCTCAAGAAATGTTACTCAAATACATTGGAGGATTGCATAGCTACTCGAGTCACACAATTCTCATGTTTAACCCTACAAATCTAGATGAGGTTTGTGTAGAGGCAACTCATTTAGAAGAAAGAGGGAAGAATGGAGACAAAGAAAAGGGGAAATTCAAAGGAAAAGGAAAAATAAATGTTTCAGTCAAGAAAGAGGGAGAAAAACTCTCATGTAAACGTTGTTCAAAAGATGGCCATGAAAAATACCACTATTGGAAACTTCATCCTGAAATGAGACCCAAAAATTTCAACAACAAAGGGAAACCAAAGACTGTTGCAGCTACACAACATGATTTAGGATATGATTATGGAGACGAAACAAAAATCACAACCATGGGTTTTCAAGGTAAGGAATCAATTGTTAGTACTAGTTCTTCAAGTAGTAGCCTCAATGAAACTCAACATGAAAAAGAAAGAATAGAGATTTTCCACATAAGGATTATTTCAAAGCATACCAAGATAGATACTCTATTGGATACTGGTTCATAAGCAAACCTCATTTCCGAAGACATTATCAAGAAACTAAAATTGGAAAATAATCCTCATCCTAAACCATATCCTTTAGGTTGGATATGTGACAATGCAAAATTGCATGTGACTAAAAGATGTAAATTAAGATTTTCCATCACTGCAAAATTTATAGATGAGGTAGAGCTTGACGTCATTCTATTGGATATTTGTGGTATTGTTTTGGAAAGCCCATATTTATATGATAGGAGAGCCATCTTTCATCGTCATGAGAGCAAATATCATTTGTTTTAAAATGGAGTTGAGTCCATTGTTAGAGCACATACCAAGAAGTTGAATTTGTCACTTGTAAATGTTGGACAAATGAAGAGGTTAGTCAATGCTAGTAAGAAATTTGTACTCTTGATGATCAAACCCAAAGACAATGTTGAAAAAGAATCTTTCCAAGGATGTGATGCAAAGTTAAAATCTGATTTATATGAGGTTGGTAACAAATATGATGAGATGTTTCAGGAGACAAAAGGATTGCCTCCTAAAAGAGGTATCCAACATGAGATCCAATTGCAACAAGATTGTTCTCTTCCAAACATTGGCATGTACATGATGTCAGTCATGGAGAATGTTGAAATAAAAAAACAAATCCAAGGGTTGCTTGACAAAGGGGTTATCATTCCAAGCACATCACCATGCAAGTCACCATGTTTTTTAGTACCAAAGAAGGATGGTACATGGCACATGTGTGTAGATTTCAGAGCCTTGAACATGATTACAGTAAAGAATCGTTACCCTCTTCCTCGAAGTGATGATTTGCTTGATCAATTGAAAGATGTTGCGTATTTCACTAAGTTGGAATTGAGGAGTGATTAGCATCAGATTAGGATTGTTGAAGGAGACACATGGAAGACAACTTTCAAAACAAAGCAAGGTTTGTATGAATGGATGGTTATGCCATTTGATCTTTGTAATGCTCCTGCAACATTTATGAGAATTATGAATGATGTTTTAAGGCCGTTTCTTGATGATTGTGTAATTGTCTACTTGGATGACATATTGATATTTAGCAAATCTCGTGAAGAACATGTTAGGCACGTGAAACAAGTCCTAGATGTCTTGAAGAAAGAAACTTTGTTTTTAAAGATGTCTAAATGTGAGTTTGGAAAGACCTCATTAGTTTACTTGGGATATATTGTTGGAGGGGGGAAATTGAAGATAGATCCTCCAAAGGTCAAAGTCATTTTAGATTGGCCCAAGCCCAACAATGTAACATAGGTTAGAATATTTTTCGGAGCAACCCAATATTGGAGAAAATTTATTTCTAACTTTTCCTCCATTGCAGCTCCATTACATGTCGTGAAAATCATTAAATAGGTTTTCCAATGTGAAGGAAAGCAACAAAAATCTTTTGATGCATTGAAGGAGATAATTAGTTCAACTCCAGGTCTTGCACTTCCTGATTTAAGACAACCATTTGAGATACAAAAATATGCAAGTAATTATGCCATGGGAACAATCTTGTTGCAACATGGTAAGCCCATATGTTTTCATTCTGAAAGTTTTAATGGTGCAGTAGTTAATTACCCTACATATGACAAGGAATTGTATGAATTGGTGCAAAGTGTGAAAAACTGGAAACATTATTTGTTGGGAAAAGAAAGTATTATTCACACTGATAATCAACCTTTGCAATACTTGCAATCACAAACTAAGCTATAAAAAGCAAGGCATTTCAGATGGATGGGTTTCTTGCAGCAATTCCACTTGGTGATAAGGTATAAGAAATACATTTATAACAAGGTTGCTGATATGTTTTCTAGGCCTATTATTAGTGCTTAAGTTATTCTTAAGCATAATTCTATCATGCATGAGAGCTATATTGAACAATATGATTTAGATGTTGATTTTAAAGATGTATATGCAACTTTGTGTCAAGCTAACCAAGTAGAGGAATTGGATTACCATGCACATGATAAAATTTTGTATCATCTTGGAAAGCTATGTATTCCACAGGGTGAAAGAGTCAACACCATAAGGGAAGCCCATTCTTCTCTTATAGCTGGTCACTTTGGTGTAGGAAAGATGGTGACTAATTTGCAAAGGTATTGCTATTGGCCTAAAATGAATGAAAGTGTATCACGATATGTAAGAGGATGTTCTTTATGTGCTACAAATAAGCCTAGCAACAAAAATTTACGATTGTATACTCCACTTCGGTTCCTACCCGTCCTTGGGAAAGCATTTCCATGGACTTTGTAGGAGGATTACCTATGTCTAAAAAGAATCATGATTATCTTTATGTTGTGGTTGATTGTTTCAGAAAAATGCGTATTTTAATGCCTTGTAAGAAGCAGGTTACAGCTGAAAAAACTGCACACATGTTCTTCCAACATGTATGGGTACATTTTGGGTTTCCCAAATCCATTATTTATGATCGAGATTCTCGATTTATTGGGAATTTTTGGTCAAGATTATGGGCACTCATGGACACCAAGATGAAAAAGAGCACAACATTCCATCCACAAACTGATGGTCAAACATAAGTCATGAATAGAACAATAATACATCTTCTTCGTGGTTATTGCAACAAACATCTTCAGCTTTGGGATGAACACCTACACTACATTCAACATGCTTATAACTAGGCTAAGCATTCATTGACTCAAACATCTCCATTTGAGGCATGTTTTGGTTATTTTCCAAAATCTCCTTTATATTTTATCTTTGGGAAGGATGTTGCTATTGATGGTCATTTTGACATTGATAGAACAAAGAAGTTCATTAGACAAATTCAATTGATGCATCAAATGGTACAAGAGCAATTGGAAAAGAGCTAAGCCAAGTACAAGACAAGACATGACAAACATCGTGTTGATAATAGTTTCCAAGTTGGAGATGAAGTTTGGCTTTACATTAGCAAAGAGAGGCTTAAAGGAGAAGGTAAAAAGCTGAAACCAATCAGATATGGACCTTTTAAGATTCTTGAAAAAATTGGTAACAATGCCTTCCGTTTGAATTTTCCTCCTTATATGCAAATGTACGCAGTTGTTAATGTTGAGAATTTGAGATTGTATGAGCTTGTTTTGATTGATGATCAAGGAGAGCATGTTCAAATTCCTTCAATAGATGACTTCTCGCCAGAATATCTTTCAGAATTGCAACAAGATACCATCCTTGATAGAAAGACAAGAACTTCAAAATGAGGGAATGTGGAGTACCTTCGTGCTGGTCTCAAAGGCACAAATCAAAGAAAAGATAAATGGATTGAGGTTGGAAGGGTGAGGGAACTATACCCTCATCTACATGTTGACGAAAATAGTCTTTTGGAGGTCCAAAATCTTCCCAATGGGGAGGAGTGATCCAGGGGATTAAAAAATGTTGAAAAATCAAAGTGTTCGAAATTTCTCGAAAATGGTTTCATTGCATAGATCGCGTCCTCACGATCCCAACACAACTTGAACGGGATCAAGCGGAGTCTGTATGGAAAATATATGGTGTTCTGTCCATTTTCCCAAACAAGCAAATTTTGCTTGCTGTGCAGTGTGTACAGCTGTACATGTGACATGGCATTGACATGGCAGGGTGACTGGGTTGCTGATGTGGTAGGGTGACTAGGCTCCTGATGTGGAACTGTGACTGGGCAAGTGATGTGACAAGTGATAACATGGACCAATCGGTGGTCGACACGTGGCAGGTGGCAAAGGATTAGGTGGGCCAATGATAAGGTGCCACGTGGCCCACTCAGGGGCCGCCACGTGGCACCCCACCGGCCTGTAAAAGGTTGGTTGGACTCCGCGGAGGTTGATCCCTTGACCTCTAGGGTGAATGGACAAAGCGCAGTTCAGACTGACCAATCCACCTACGAGGTAGTTCTTACCATGGTATGGCATGCATTCATTTTAAGTTAACTAGGCGAAGGATTTGAATCGAGAGTTGGCCGACGGGTGCAGGCGGTTAGCCCTGGGGCGGCCACATGGACCATGTGACCCCAACCTTCGCACTAGGTGCCAGAAGATCTGCTAACGGTGCCCCATTTTCTCCCACGCAGCGGGAATCACACCGGGTCCAGGGTTGAATGAGCGGGAGCCAGGTTTTGGCATTCTGGGTGCGTTTTGAAGAGCAAGGACAATATCATTGGGGAAAATCTTCCAGGAAGAGTATTTTTCTCATTTTTTGGCCAAACCAGGTGCTGAAAGAGCTGAGATAGGGGTTTTTGGACATTTTAGAGCCATTGGAGCCATCTATTTTGCATTCTGAGCATTGTAAAGCTCTGTATTAACACATTTGAGCATATAATGAAAATGATCCATTGGAAGATGGACCAGGAGATGTAACCCAAGAGAGGGGTGAACTCCTTTATCAATTTGTTGTGTTATGTGCTTATTTTGATGGTTGTTGATTATTGGTTTTGTTGTTCATTTTATGTAAAAACTCAATGATTTCATGTGCTTGCAATTTGTTCCAATTGCCCAAGACACATATATTTTCCATTTGCAATTTTTATCCACAAACCTCTTTATTTTCAGATCACGTGAATACCTTCTTCCCTCTTGACACATGATAAACCTGAAGTTAATATAAATTTACGTTGGTATATTATTTAAAGCAATGTCATTAAAACACTTGTTTAAGTTTAAATATTACTTTTGACTCTTTCACTCAAAAAAACTATTCCAAAAATAATAATTTTGAATGTTACTTTTTTCATTTTTCATTAGAAAAAAACACATACTTTATCTCATAATCAATACATCCAACGTAAAACACATGCTTTATCTCATAATCAATACATCCAACATTGTTAAATATCGGTAGGTATAAACCAATACATCCATCCTCTAATTTGCATGTTATAGTGAAATTAAGTAGCATATAAAGTTTATAAACACAAATAAAGTTTTCGACTAAATGTTAGGATTGTTCTTCAACAATTATAATATTTCATCTTTGTTG